>JAAMXP010001632.1:52173-79670 GCA_019693395.1 Ettlia oleoabundans | reverse complement strand
CCCCGGGCCCACCGCTCGGGCAGTGGCGGCGGTAGCAACAGCAGTAACGCAGGGAGGAGACACGTTGAACGGGTTTAGGAAGGTGAGTACAGCCTGCCTGTTTATGCCCCCATCTTGATCGCACCTCTGTGGTTTCCAACCACAAGACAGTGTTCTTAGGATTGTCTCTCCCTGTCTCAGTGCATCATGCCTAGGTGTGTGACCAGCCACGGGGTTATCGTTAAGAGGAGGAAGTCTCAGGACCGCTCTCTCAGTAGCAGGGTAGACCCTGATGGTTGCAAGTGGGTCAGTGTGAAATTAGAAGGGACTTGTGGTGAGGCTGCATAGCTTACAGGTGGCAGAGACATTAGGAGCGCTTACTGCACCCGCACAATATTGCAGGTATGATTATCAGGAAGGGTGGAAATAAACAATGTCACTGCTATACGTCAATAGAAGTAGAAGTGGTTCCAACATCAGGGCACATGTGGCAGGGGGCTGGCTACTTGGGAGGGAGCAAGGCTCAGGGCCCTAGGGTGTTCACTGACAGCTTCTGCTCAGGTGAAGGCAGCCGCTAACAGGAGAGGGTACTGCACTATAACGACTAACTGCCTAACTACGGCTCAAATAGTTCTGCTTGAAAAGGCTGCTTGCAATAGGCAGACAATGGGAAGGGTTGCGCCGCGCGTAGGGAAAACAAGTAGGACGCCAGTAATGGCTGGCATGGAGGGCAATCAAGGACGCATACAGCGGCAGTTGCCTGCTAGGGCGGCAGGTTCCTACTCTCGACCCTCCTCCACGCCCTCCAGCGCTTCAGAGGAGTTGTAGCGCCCGCCAGATGCCACCCAGGCACCCGTCAGCTGGCTGCGGTCAGGCATGGGCGCTGCGCTTTCCATATCAACAGGAGCCGAGGAGACACGGGACAGGCGGCTGAGGGCCTGACTGCTGGGGCCTCGAGTTTCCTGAAGCAATGGGGGCACGGGTGTAGAGGCACATGAATGTCGACAGGAAAGGACAGGGGCAAGAGCGACACGGCTGGCAGCAACACAAATCAGCCGGCTGCAGGTGCAGGATGCTGATGTGGCTAACGCGTCAAATGCCATTTACCCATCTGCTGGCTAATGAGATGCTCTCCCAGCCTCCCTTAAGACCATGGAAAGCAACCTTGGACAGCTCAGCTGTTGGCCTGGAAAGCACTCCCCACCCACCTTGACAGCAATCGACCCCTTGATGCGGCTTGAGTTGCGCCGTGGGCTGCCCAGCACCCCGGCTGTCGCCCGCTTGTGCTGCTCAGGCGCCACTGAGCCGTGATTGCCTGGCAGCGGCGCAGCAGATGGGCTACGAGCAAGGGGCGTGCCAGAAGCATCTGCATCGCCAGCTGGTACAATCTCAGAGGAGGAGGCATAGCTGAACTCGGAAGCAGCCCTGCTGGCGCTGGCGGTGTAGCTGGGTGGCTGGCTCGGGCCGGCGGTGACGCTGGGTGGCCGGCTGGTGGCACTTCCAGCAGTGCTGCTGGGAGGCAAGGGACGCACGCGAGTTTGGGAACGAACCAGCTCCTCTGTCACTGTAGCCATGCGAGCAGCGACCATTGACTCGTCCTCCCACATGACCTGCAAAGGACCCGGCAAGATGTGCCACAGGAGTCATGAGAAATGGCAGAGTAACCTCCACTTTAGACAGGCAGCCTTCCATGGCACTGACCTGACAGGGCCAGCAGCATGGCTCTATTGTGATGCGCATGGCAGCACAAAAGCATTCACGCAGCCTAGCTTTCCGACCATCCATCGCTGTCAGTTCCAGCCCGCCCACCATCCGCCTAAAGAAAGCTGGGATACATATCAAACAAACTTGCTGCAGCTGCAGGTGCCGCCCCATTTTGCCGCTGTCCTTCCTGCTCACCTCCCGCGGCTTGTTCTTCAGATAGCCCCTGATGGCCAACTTCGCTGCTGCTTGCTGTGCAGCGTGCAAATCAGCCTGGATGGCCGCCCGTCGTGCGTCCTGCATGCCTTGCACCGCCGCCATTGTGCGCACAACGTTGGGTTGCATGTTGCCCGCACGCGGCGGCGCCCGCGGCAGCAGCTGCACTCCGGATGATAGCTTTGCCCCATCAGCCCCCGCTGTGGCATTGACACTTATAGCTGTGGTGTGGCCTTGCTGCTTCAGGATGGAGCGGCGGGAGGCTGCGGGCTGGCGAAAGCGTGGTGTGCAGGCAGCACTCTCCACATCAGCACTGGTGCTGTGGGCGCGCATCACAGGTGGCGGCGACTGCTTTGCCTCCTTCCCCTCAGTGTGCCCTTCGTTGCCGTCAGTGGAGGTAGTGCCATGCTTGGTGGCTGCTGCCCTGGCCCTCCGCTTCCGTCGCCACCACAGCAGCAGCAGCAGAGCAACTGCACGGAGCCAGGCGCAGAACAAGGTTGAGAAACATTGAACAACTAGCTGGTCAGTATGAATTGTGGACAACCCCTAGTATGAGGCTGATTTGGAACCACATGCAGGAACCATATGCAGTTATCCCAACTGAGCACTGCAGTGGCAGCCACAAGCCCAGGCTGCCCCCCCCCCACCTGAGATTACGGCGCAGCCTATCAGGACGCCCGCAAAGACAAACACCTTCCACGACTTCATTACACTGCTGTGGTAAGAAGGAGAGCTTGCTGTCGCGCCGCCGTTGGGGGTGGGCGAGGCGTTTGAGGCATTTGTGGCGGTAAGAGGGGCCAGGGCAGTGAGGTTCGAGGGGTTGGCGGTGCCACGGTAGACAGCCAAGACTTGTGCCTGGCTCACATTGAAGCCTGCAGTGTACGGAGCACACGAGGCTGGACTGTTGAACACCAGAGACCAGATAGTAGCAGGCTGTATGGCTGCCGTGCATGAAGGAATGTGTGCCATACATTACTGCTTCAGAGCCTCAACATGGCAAGCCAGCTTGGGCATGTGAGTGGCGAGAATGGCAGGATGTGCTGCGGCTACTGTGGGACATGTTGATGTTGATGCCTCCTGCCGCCTCTGACCTCAACGCACCTCTCAAGCGCAGGCTGATCGCAAGCAGGCCGCTGGTTGCCGCCTCCACCAGCGCGTTTTGGATGGCGGCCTCGCTGTTGACAGGCGCTCGCACAGTAGCCTTGACGGTTGCCGTCTCTGTGTTGCTGTACATGCTGGGAATTGCAGTGAAACTGCTGGAGTCGTCAGCAAGAAGGCGCCGGCGCCCAACGGCGGGACTAGAACCAGTTCTGTTCCCATCTACTTGAAGCACGGCTGTGCCCGTGCTGTTGACGGGTATGCCGGCGCCAGCCAATACTCCAGAGACAGCTGCAAGCAGCTGCGTGCTCTTTACAGCTGTCCAGGGCACGAGTTTGCTGCCGGCCAGGCTGAGGATGAGAGACATGAGCGCGGTGGGGCCGCCAGGTATGAAAGAAGGAGGCGGGGCAGGTGCAGGGGATGGGGGTGAAGCAGGGGCAGCAACTGGCGACAGCGAAGATGCCTGCAGGGGCATAGCAGCAGCATCTCCTTAGGTGGAAAACGATTTGTACGGTAGTGGGTGCTGCCTGCAGGGACTTTTGATTAGCGTGCAGCAAGGAAGGGTGCAGGTGCAGAGTTTTTCAGCCGCTGCTGATTGAGCTAGGCGCACCCCCAAGTCGGAGGGGCTGGCCCCGGGTGTTGGCGAGGGTGAGGGAGAAGGAGAGGGAGGAGACGAAGGTGATGGACTCAGGCTTGGGCTTGGGCTTGGGCTTGGGCTTGGGCTTGGGTTAGATGAAGGGGCAGGAGGTGGGGGGGGCGAGGCAGCTGGCGATGGCGACTGTTGCTGCTGCTGGGTGGATGGGCGAGGTGCAGGCGAGGGGGAAGGGCTGGGTGATGGCAAAGATGGCGACCTGGCTGCTGGGGAAGCTGATGGGGACGGGCTTGGCAGGGGTGCAGACTCCGGCGACTGTTGTAACAGCGGCTGGGTGCTGGAGAGTGTGCTAGCGGGGGTCGCCGTTGCTAAACCGCCGCCGTTCTCGGGTGCACTTGAGTTAGTGGCGCTGTCGCTATCGCTCCCAGTTGGAGTCGCAGCATGAGGTTCCGTGTTGGATTGAGTGTCCTTCTTGCCCAAGGCCGGCCCAGCACAAGCCCCAAGCAGGAGCAGGGCAAGCAGCACCAGTGAAGCCGCCGGCGCTCCGCGGCAGCAATGGCTAGCGCTCGACATTAAATGGCGCAACCCGCCGCAGGGCCGCCTTCAGCAACTCACGTTGGCAAGGCGCAAATTGGGGCGCCGACCGGGGCTGCCAAGGCCAATCGGGGGCGGTTGATGTGGCCGATGTGGTTTGGGGGCACGCCGCTAGTGTCCACAAAGCTGATTTGTGATAAGCAAATAGCGAAAACAGCTATCCTTCAGCGTGAAGGCGACGCGGTGCCAGCAGGACGGGCGTCCGTGGCCCAAACCGGCGCACAAACCACTTGAAAGAGTGAAACGATTTAAGTTGGTGAGGACACAATACCACTCACAGCATCAGATCGGACCAGGCTAGTAGGCGGGGCCCAAAATGGGCCTGCTGCCCTTTCTGGTGTTCTGTGGCGGTTCGCAAAGGCTGCAATGCGGTCTTGCCCTGTGCCCTGTTCTGTGGCACAAGAACGTCACTTTCAATAAAACCCGGATATCTACAGCTTGAGCCCTGCCCTGGGCCTCATCGCTACATGCTTCATTCTGCAAGCTGTTTTGGCGCCCTGGCGGGTGGCGGTGGCGCTGACCTGGCACTCCTAAAAATGGCGCAATAACTTTCTCTCTCTCTCTCTCGTCTCGTCGTCATTTCACGATCAACGTAATTTGGCGAAGCTACCATTTCTGATCGCACTGCCTCACTACCACCTAACTCTCCGCCTGTCCTTATTTATCACCCGTTTCGTAATGAGCTGGTTCGGCGCTTGATCGCATCTTCATTGCTGCAGCAGCCCGATGGGCTGCGCCAGCAGCAAGGCCGCCCTTGCCGAGGCCCAAGGTGTCCAGGCCGACAGCCAGGAGGCTTGGCTTAAGAATCGTCAGCACGCTGCACAGCAGAGGACATCGAGCAGGTGCGGCAATCGGGCGTTGCTGGGCAGTGTACAGCCGCAGCGCGCCGCGCGATGTGAGGCGCCGGCAGTCGTCCTGCTGTGTCCTTGAGCCGTGCTGTAGTTGTTGCATGGCCTCCGATTCATTCTTGCCTCATACGTCTGCCGAAACTACTGCAGAAATGGGAGCAGGAGCCATCATCATGCGCTCCAGCCAGGGATTCCAGTGGCAGCCGCAGCATCCGGGCTTGCAGTTAGCTGCACTCGCCAGCCCTCATCCTCTCTTGGCAGCTCAGACAGCGAGAGCGAGGTGGCGAGTGATTGGGATCGCTACAGCTGGCACCCAGAGCCAGCACGATCAGGCAAGAGCGAGGCATGTGGCTGCAGACGTGGGCCCATATGCATGGCCCTGAGCCAAATCTCCAGTACTGGGTTCTGCTCAAGCTAACTCTCACATCTCTTTGGAGCGTTCTGGCAATAGCACATAGGCGCATGCCTGCCTCTTGCTTTGCGGCATGGCTGATCTGCATGCCTGTTGTTGTATTTGTGTTTCAGAAGGTGCCTTGGTGCCGCCTAGCCCCAGCTTCCTTGGCCCTCGTGACACCGTCGATAGCTTCACCCTCAGTGGTTCGCTGAGCGGCCAGCTGAGGTGAGCAGGTTGCGGGTTTTAGGGCCACCAATACGCACAGCAAAGAAAGTCACGGCAAGCTGCTGGTTGTGTGCTGTTTCATGTGTGTTGTATGGTTCTGCTGGTAATGCATGCTGCTGGTGCCTGTCAGGGCATCCCTCCTCTCTGCCGGCTGCTGCAGGATACGGCAGGACTCGCTGTTTGGGCTGTCCTGCACACCACTGCTGGCTCCCATCAAGTGAGTTGCTTGCTGCTGCTGATGTTGCTAGTTTGCAAGTTGTTGTTGGTGATGGTGGCTGTCAGACCTGGACTGCCATGGGTCAAGCAGGTTTCCAATGGTGAAGGATGTTGGCCGTGCAGCCCAGTAAGGCAGACTGTTGGCTGGGCTGTTGTGGGCCATGGTCCACAAGCAAACCATGCTGCGCCATCGATGCGAGGCACGTGTCTCATGTGGCAAACCCCTCCTTTGCACGATACCCCTCCCTTGTCTACATGCCGTTGCCCGCAGGGACAGTGGCCGCCTGCGGCTGTGCAAGGTGTCTGGCTGCACCTTTGTGAACCAATACATGGTCATCAAATACTTGGGGAGGTGCGTGTGCAGCAGGGTGCATATTTGGAGTGGTGGTGCATCACAGCATTTAGCCAAGTTATCCGGCTAAGGGTTATCCGGCATCCATCGTTCCACCGTCGCTTGTCTGTCTGCCGTTTGGTGGGTGCAGCTGGACTTGACTTCCACTTGCTTAGATGTTTGATCCATGTTGCTTCACCTGACCAATGTAATATCCATCTCATTCACCAGCTCTGGCCCCTGTGTGCAGGGGCTCTTCTGGCCGCGTGTTCCTGTGCATGGGGCTGGACGACTACCGGCTCTATGCCGTCAAGGTGGGTAAGATGTCGTTTGTATAGCAAGAGTCAGATAGGAGGGCTAGTTATTGCCCTGGTGCGGTTGCACTCTATTAACACTAAAAAAACACCCCTCATTAACGTCTCTGCCTTTTTTCCTCCCTTCCCTCCTTCCTTTGCGAGGGCAGATCGTGCGCAAGGACCAGGCGGGGCAGCGCAAGGCGGCTCGCAGCGGTGTGGGGCGGCAGCCGCGGGACCCCCTTGAAGACTTGAGAAGGGAGATTGCTGTGATGCGGCGCGCAGTGCATCCAAACGTGGTGGCGTTGCGGGAGGTGAGCTATGCTTCGGCTGTAGGGGCCTGCTGCCGAGGCATTTGGCGAGCCGCAGTCCAACGGTAGAATGTGCATTGACAGTCAAGTTCGGGCAAGTCGACAGGCGGAGCTGCTTACAGTGCGGCATAATCCTGCATCATGCGCTTCTGCTGCCATTCTGCACGCTCTACTTCCTCCCCTCCTGTACTACCATTATTGCTTGTGCTAGACATTGTATTCACCTCCTTGCCTTTCTTTCCTCGCCCTGTTTGGTGGTAAGCTTGCAGGTGGTGGATGACAGCGGCAGCAACAAGATGCTGCTAGTGATGGACTACTTTGAGGGGGGACCAGTCATGACGCGAGAGGGACTGGGTGAGGCACCAAGCAGCGGCTTGTCTGCTGTGTGATGCGCTGTGTGAACTGCCCTGGCAGTTGGGCAGGATGCGGCAATCTCGTTGCCCGGTGTGTAGCAACACTGCCAGTTGCCACAGCCAACTTCATGGCTGGGCAACTGGCTGGCATCTTGATCTGTACTCCTCGCTGTCCTACCCATTCACCTGCTGCCCAAACCGAGCAACACTTCGCGGCTGCTTTGCTGGTCGGACTTGCCCTGCCCGTGTTGGCTGCGCTGCAGAGCGTGGCCACCGTGTACCGGAGGATGTGGCACGCCTGTACTTCAGGGACATGTGCAAGGTACCGCTTCTGTACTGCTTTTCGTACCATGGCCATGGGTTGCTGCGCCTGCAGGGCCCATTCAGTTCAACTAGTACATGCTGTTTTGCTGGCAGGGCAGCTTTTCTTGCAAACACACAACACAACCAACCTGCTTGTACTGCCATCATCCTGTACTGCCCCCTGTGCCTCCGCAGGCCCTGGACTACCTGCACTGCGACCGCAGAGTGATTCACGGCGACCTGAAGCCAGAGAATGCACTGATGGGTGCTGCAGGCCGCGTTGCGCTATCCGACTTTGGATGCAGGCAAGGCAAGGGGAGGGGCGGCTTGCCATACGGTACCAATATTTGGGACCTCGCTCTGCAAGCACCCGGTTGCACCACAGCACAGGAGCACAGGCCCGAGCAGCCAGCACCGTTGCTGTGGGATGGCAATGCCGTGGGACTGGCACCCTGTCGCAGCCCTGAAATTTTGTGTTGGTTGGGGTGCCTTTCTACCACAAAAATCGCTGACCCATTTGCCAAGATGACGGTGGCTGATGTTTCAGTATCCGGCCTTCAACTTTGCCTCCCACATCTTTTCCCTTTTCAGATTCATGGCCTACGTATTTTGTTTGTGCATTCGTGGTTTTGTGGTTTGGTCACTGTGCATTCTCCTGGCCTGTCCTGCCGCCCTGCTCTCCCTCCGATGCAGCAAGGTGTTGAGTGATGCTGACGCTGAGTTTGACCGCTGCAACGGCACCCCCGCTTTCCTGGCACCCGAGATGATGCGGCCAAACGCGCGGTACAGGTACCGCTTGTGTCGTCATGCTGGTAGCCTGCGAGGAAGGCCGTGCAGCGGAAAGTTCAGGGCAGATTTTGAGGGTCGCTTGCATGCTCCCCAAGTACAATCCCTGGCACTGACACTGCCATCGTCGCTGTTGCTGTGGCGTTAACATGAG
Source organism: Ettlia oleoabundans (assembly GCA_019693395.1). Lineage (NCBI taxonomy): Eukaryota > Viridiplantae > Chlorophyta > Chlorophyceae > Chlamydomonadales > Ettlia > Ettlia oleoabundans. The sequence continues at coordinate 71,276 of JAAMXP010001632.1, read as the reverse complement.
CCTGTAACAACTGGCTGCAAGGCCCTGCTTCGTGATCGGCTTGCCTCTGTGGCTGCAGGGGCCGGCCAGCCGACGTGTATGCTTTGGGAGGATGCCTCTACGCCTTCATCTTCGGCAAAATACCCTTCAAGTGCGAGTGTCACCCCAATACTGCAGCCAGCCCGACCACACAGCCAGCCAATTAACACAGCTGGCGCAACAACGCAGCCAGCCTATGCAGCCGGTGAAACAGAGCTTGCCTTACAGGCCTCGTGCCTTGTTGCTCTCAGCTCCTTTTGCCACCATGGCCTGCTACTTGCAAACAGCATGATGCGCCACTTGCGCCACTTGAGCCACATGAGCGTATGCATTTCTGCCTGTATTGTTTGTGGCCCCCGCTTGCAGGGCCGACACGGTGCTTCAGCTATTTTCTGTGGTTCAGAGCACGCCCCTGTCCTTCCCCACTGAGCCCGCCGTGTCCCAGGAGCTGCGCCAGCTGTTGCTGGGGATGCTGGAGAAGGTGAGGGCAGGAAGGGATGTGGCAGCGCTACGGAGGTTCATCCTGTCCTGCAGTCTATCCAATCTGCCTTGTTCTGTATGGCTGGCCGCTGGCACCTCGGGGCGAGTGATCCCGGTTGGGTGCTGCCTGGCTGTCTGGCTGGCTAGCCTGAAGCCATGGTTGCCCCTATCTTGAACCCAACACGCAGGACCCGGAGCGGCGGCTCACGCTGGCGCAAGTGATGGCGCACCCCTGGATGACGGCGGGAGGGGCACTGCCACCATTGCGCTCCTGCCTGGACCAGCCGCAGCAGTTGCAACCTCAGGGTGTTATAGCAGCTGCTGCGGGTGGCATTGCTGGTGGTGCTTTTGAGGCACAGGGGAACGGCATGGGCAGCCACTTGCACCAGCAGCAGCAGGCAGAAGCGGGGGCTTCTACAGAGCAGCAGCAGCAGCATTTTGCAGACGCAGGGCAGGCTGATGGTGAGGACCAGCAGCAGCAGCAGGAGGAGCGGGATCGGCTGCAGCAGGAGCAGCTTCTGAAGGATGCGCTTCAAGGGCTGGTGGCAGGTACAGGCAACAGCAGCGGCGGGCTGCAGGTGCTGAGCTTTGCGGCAGGGGAACGCTTGATGGCCCGAGGGCAGGCAGGCAAGTAGGGGCTACACGGCTGGTGGTTTCCTGCATAAATGCGTTGCACCATAGCCATTGCCCAGTTACTTTGAAGTTATGTAAGCCAATTGGCTTTCTTTCTACTAAGTTTGCTTTTGTTCTTCTGTTGTTCTGCCCATTTCCCGCAGGCGCACACCTGTTGTACATTCTTGAGGGGGAGTGCGAGGTGCACTACAGGACCGCACCACCGCCGTCACAAGAAGCACAGTCACAGCCGCAGGCACAGTCACAGTCACAGGTGTCCGCCGCCACTCCGCCAGCAGCCGGCGGCACTGCTGGCGATACGCAGGGCCCCCAGGAGCAGCAGGTGGAGCGGCAGGCTTCTCTAGGCAGCAGAGGGGAGGAGTATGGCGGGGGCGCAGTAGCGGCAGCCAGCAGTCGGCGATCTGCTGCCGGGCTGTTTGCGGGCGCCAGCGATGGCGGCAACACGCGGCCTGGCAGCGCCGATCCGGCAGGGTTTGAGGCAAGACAGGAAGACGAGGTGGCCAGCTCTAGCATTAGTGCACAGCCAGCTCCTACAGCGCAGGAGCGGCAGCAGACAGACACACTGTGTTCACGTCGCAACAGCAGCTACTTGGCAGAAACACAGGTCGCAGCAGCGAGTGACATGGACCTGTCTTCAGCCAATGGCTCAGCCACAGGCCCTGCCCGTCAGGAAGCAGCCAGCAAGCTTCAGCGGTGGGAAAGCACCGCCAGCAGTGCGCCACCAGTCTCGCATCAGCGTCAACCCAGCGGTAGGGATATAGGGGATGCGGCTCTGCCGCTGACGTCTGCTGGCAGCACCTCTCTGCCGCCGCTGCCTCCGGGTCGACAACAGCGGTCGCAGTCCCAACAGCAGCGGCAGCTGAGCATCAGCATACCTGCCTCTGAGAGTGAGCCAGAGTTCACCACCCCCAGGCCGGCAGCGGCGAGCAGTGCTGCCTCCAGCGGCGCCGCAACGCCTCCCTGCAGCACTCCTGAGGGGGCTGTGATGTCATCAGCAGCAGCAGCGGCAGCTGCTACTCCCAGCCCCGGGCCTTACGGCCTCCACAGACATATGGGGCTGGACGTGGAGGGGGCCGCTGCACACCTCTACTCACCCAGTCCCGCTGCCGCAAGTGCAGCCGCTGCCGGCCCAGCACAGGGCGGCGCGGCTGCAGGTGCTGGCGAGGCTGTAAGCGCTGCAGATGGCCAGCAAGGGAGCGAGCCGCAGCACGCACGGCATCAGGGGCATTCTGAGCCGGAAGTGGTGGGAGAAGAGCTGCCGCCAACACTGCTTGAGGTGCGCGCCCTTGCTGGCATACCAGCCACAGCCATGCAATCCCGCTTGCCACACTGTCTTGCCTGCTCCTGTGCCGTCCACAGGTGCCTACCTGCTGGCAGCGGTATTCAAGTGCCCTGTTGACGTACTGCTCCCTATTCTGCCTGTGTCTCCACGCGGCAGCTTCTGGCGCTACTTCTTGCAATACTTCACCCTGCATGCGGCCTAAGCAGTCCACTGCAATCCCGCACCCCATACCTTGATGTCCTCCTTGCTGTTCGCCTCTGGCACTGCCATTTCCACCACCCACTCATGCCCCACCGTCAGGCATCCACCCGAGCCAAGGAACTGCTGGATGGGCTGCGGCGCGGCGCGGGTGTCTACCTGGTGGCGCGACGGGGCCCAGGGGATTTTGTGGGGGAGATGGAGGCCCTGAGTAAGCCCGCCGGCTTCTCGCTATGGCCACTCCATGCTGCTCTTCCTGCTGCTAGATATATGGTTTGCTTTTCTTGCCTCTAATCCTGGTGCCAGCTGTTGGACCTCAGTACAGAGCGGGCTATTGGGAAAGTAGTGTTGGATGGCGGAAAGCGATTGCTGCACCATTCTCCACAGCTGCGCTCTTGCTGAGTAACCAGACTGCACGCCTGTGTTTTGCGCCCATGCAGACGGCAGCCAGAGCCGACGTGTGGCCACTGTGGTGGCATCCAGCAGCAGCGTTCAGGCGGCGTTGATACCTTACCCAGCTGCCAAGGCTTACCTTAGCCGGCACCCCCTGGTGAGTTGAAACAGCAGTAAGCTGGCATTACCCCACGATTGCATGACACCTTTGTTTCAGCATTTTGGACATTGCGCCCACTCTGCTCACTGCAGCAACGGTCGGCTGAGCGCTCGTTCTGTGCTTGCCACTCACTGCGCAGGCCAAGCAGCAGCTGGCCCAGCTGATGTGGCTACGGCAGAGCGAGGACATTGTGCTGGAGGCACTGGCGCGGCTGGCGGCTTTGGGCGATGACATGCTGCGCCTGCTGCAGCCTGCCACATCGCAGTCCTAGGTTCCACTCGTGGCCATGGAGGTTGCTTGTGGGGTGGCCCAGACATTGGTGCGCTGCTACAGCCAGCCTTGTGACAAGGCGGCTCACTGTGTTTTTGCGCAGGCACCAAGCAGCTCAATGACCGACGCTTACGATTTGATGTTCTTTTACCCAATCCGTTGGCGCTTGACATGTTACAGCTTGCAACACCATATGGATACATGGGCGCACATTCAGGGCTGTTGCCAGTGGCGTTCCATTTTCGCATGTGGCCATGGACAGATATGCAGCAGACACTTTGAGTGTTGGAGTACTCATGAAAGCACACGGTTCGTTGCATTAAGCAGCAGCACAGCAGTGGCTTGGACTACCAGAGGAACGGATTTGAGGTGGAGGGTTTAGTAGCGTTTCTCTATTGTGAGATTGGCTGTGATGTTAAAACGGGTGTGGGAATTTGATTGCCGGTGGCACTGCAATTGGCTATACTGTTTGTATTGAACAACAAGGATTTGTGCTGGAGTTGTAATGTACAGCGTTTCTTGTATGAAGAAACGCACCATCTTATGCTGCCAAGGGATTGATGCCGAGGTTGAATGCCATGCGCAGCAAATCTGCCACTCCGCCGCTTACAAAGCGCTGGGCTCGGCTCATGCCCCGCTTGATAGCCCGCCGCTCAGCGTACGCAGCGTACAGCAGCACGCAGCCCAGCACGGTGCGGCTGAGCTGGCGTAACGTGACCGCAGCATCTGGGACCGCAAGCTCCGACTGCTGGCTGCTGTGGGCTTGCCCGTGTCGATCCCTCGCAGTGTCTCCACCGCTGCTGCTATTGATGGTGCTTGCCCTCCCCGGTGCCACTGCAGCACCCACATGTTGCTTCTCCTGCCAAGGCTCCGCCGGCAGGCCCAGCAGGGGACGCAGGATGGCGGCTGCGCCCTGCAGCACCTGCTGCTGGCAGCGCCCCAGCCAGTCCAGGCTTAGGGCAGAGGGCTGCACAAGCTCCCCCGCTGCTGCCGCGTCGGGCTCTATCTCGCAGCTCGCACCAGCAGCAGAGGAGTGCGCAGCAAGCGCTTTGCTGCCGACGCGCCGGTGGCTCGTGGGATGCTGCGTATGCTGTGCGTCCTGTGGTTGGAAGATGCGCTCCTCATCAGCATCCGCCTCCTCCCCCTGGACTCCTCCCTCCCCACCAGCATGCCGTGCCCCCCGCGCCGGGCGCGCGCTGCCCTTGACTTCCCTGGCAGATGCCCCACCACCAGCGCCTTCTGAAGCGCGCCGCTGATGCTGACGCTGGTGCTGCTGCTGCTGGTACTGCTGTTGGTACTGCTCAAGCTCCTGCACCAGCAGCTTACGCTCCTCGGCAATGATGGGAAGCTGCGTCTCCTGCACCCAACGCATCACCTCTGCAGCCAGACAAGCAGGTGCAAAGGATGGGAAGCTGGGTTGTCAGAACGTGGTGGGGTTTGCGCAAGAGCATGGTGCCAGCAGCAGTTTGCAGTACGATCGCAAGGTGGGACAGGTCTGGTAGCCCTTGCTGCCCCACCTTGCACCCTCCGTTCACTCTCCCTATGAAGCACGTCAATGCGTGCACCCCGCGGCCACTTGGCCAAGCACAGTAGTGGCCCACCTGCGGGCTCCCGCAGCTCTGGCAGCAACAGCTCAAATACGTACAGGTGCAGCAGCGCCAGGTATTGATGCCTACTCCACCCTACGAAGGACAAGAGCAGAGGCGCAACGCGTTGTCCATGAAGAAAGAGCTACACCAGTACAACATAGCAAACTTCATAGGGAGAGTAAACGGAGGGTGCAAGGTGGGGCAGCAAGGGCTGTGTTCTGAGTGCCCAGGTGCACCTGTGCCGGCACTGCTGTCATTGCTGTCATCCACGGTGCTGTTCCCGCTGCTATTGCTGCCGCTGGCAGGCTGCCGAGTTTCCAGTAGCTCTTGGATAAGGCGCTCAGCCTCGCGACGACTTTCAGTGTCCAGTGCAAGCGCCAGCCACAGCAGCAGCGTGTTGGGCGGCGCTGCTGAAGTGCTGCCAAAGGTTTCGCGCAGGAACTTGTGTGCCAGGCCAAACCTGGGGATGGAGGCATGGGATAATTTCATGTCAGCACATCTCGTCGAAAGGGTCGGGTGCCAGCAGCCGACGCCGGCGGCGGGAAGAATCGTGGCAGTAGAGGGCTGGAACCCATGTCCCGCAGTTTAAAGTCTAAGAACAAAGAGGGGTTGCACTGACCTTTGAGTCTCATATAGAGTCTGCAGGGCGACCACAGAGGCCCGGTCCAGCAAGTCTCGCTGAACACCTCCTCCCTGGCTTGCGGCCAGCTGGCATGCCTCTTTTGCGCGCTTTTCAGCCTTCCAATAGTCGGACAAGACGAGCGCGCGCTCCGCTTCGCCCACCAGGGCTTCAGGGGCGGCCATTTGAGCACCTTGATCCTTGGAATGAGTGTAAAACTTGTTTAGATGAACACGTGAGCTATATTGGGTTGCTCCATTATCCGCCCAAGCCAAGTCTGCCAAGAACGCCAGCCTGGACTTACATGGCAACTCTGGGCGCTATCTTGTTCAATCGTGTAGGCTTTTCAGGGCATAGTGTGCAATTGATGTTGCACCGTGCAGCTGAGTCGTGGAGACGCCTTCCTGCCACAGGTGCGCCGCCGCTTCTGGGTTATTTCGCGCAAGTGGACTTGAGCTGAGCACTTTCAACACCATTGATTTGGAGTGATGTTACAATTGGTTGCATTTCCCCAGATCAGCAGTAGGGAGACGGTAGGGTTCTAGCGCCACTTGCGCGTCTGTAGCTCTCTCGCCCCTGCAGAGGATCGATATAATGCCTCTTGCAACTCAGCTGAGGGCCGTGGCTCCCACAGCCCTGCGTGCCAGCAACAGTCGCCACCGGCGGGTGTCGGTGGCAGCCTCGCCACGCTCCAGCGCTGATCTAACCCCGGAGCAGCTGCAGCGTGCCATGGAGAAACAGCTGAAGTTGTCTGCAGAGCATGCAGCTGCCGAGGCAGAGCGTAATCTACGGGCTGCCTCTGATGTTGCCGGTGCCATTCCACAACGCAAGCCGTCTCGTCGTGATGCCCGACAGATGGCGGAAGCATCCGCAGCAGAGGTAATCTGTGGAAACGTAGTTAATGCCGCCTGAAACATGTTCTGAACAAGGCTGGCCAACTCTGAATCGTCTTGGGAATGTAGCTGCTGGATTGCTGCTGCCTGGCATATGTTATGAGCAAATGCCAGTTAACGCTCATTCATCCCGCCCTTCGACTTGCCCTGCTTTCTGTGTTATCACCATCAGCTGCTGAAGGCAACTTGCCGCATCATCTGCCTCACACCTGCAGGAAGAGGCTGCGGCACGGAAGCACAGCACTGCAGCGCAGCACCACCTCGCTGCACGTCTCAGGGATCTGGATGAGGAGAGCATTTCAACCGCACTGCGCACGCAGCTGAGGCAGAGCGGCACATTTGATGAGGTGTGCTTTATGCGTCACCAGTGCTGCTCAGGCGGATGTTTGATGTTGTCCCTTGTTCAGTACTACACATGGTCGCAACACCCTTGTTGAGATGAGATGGCAGCTGTCTGTCACGTAGTTGCCTCCCATCGGCACTTCTGAGACGCAGTGCTAAGAAATCATGGTGCTGCAACTACCCCCTGCTTGCTGGCCCGCAGGCGGATCCTACCGAAGCATCTGGGAGTGGCGATGGCAGCTGGACCGGAAGTGTGCACAGCGGCCCTCTTACCGCCGGCAGCAAGATTGCAGCGGTGGAAGCAGCTGCATTTGAAGATGGCAGCGTGCAGTACACATTTGACGTACAGGAGGGCACCACAGTGGAGGATGTACTGACCGCTTGAGGTGCCTGTGGTGTCATGCTGCCTACGTGGTTTCAATATTTACATTGCATCGGCTTGACTGGCATCGGCGTCTTGCTGAGTTCGTGCGCCCACAAGGAGGATGCGCGGGTAGCCAATTTATACCCACATTTGCGCGCAGCCCATCGCTTTTCTTTGCTCCTTTGAGCAAACGGAGAAGAATGAAAGTTACAATGAGGAACTATGTTTCAAGTCTGTTTTGTATGGCCAAGATTGTGCTGATCTATTTTGAATGTGCCTCTCTTGTCCATAGATTTTTCGAGTTGATCGTTCTATTGAGGTTGTGGCTAAACATTCATTCGAGCCAGAAAATAGTTTGGCACAACTCATCATGCACAAATTGCTGTATCGCTATTGTATATCACGGTTGGCATTGGTCTGCTGTTCTTGCCCTGCCAAGAAATGCCCATCATTCCAGGGTTCCTGCTCTTTCAAGAGCTAGTTTCTGCTTTACCAAAACCTCGCAGCGAACATGAGGTCCACCGCATTCTCATCGGCAGCCATGCTCACTGGTTAAATGCCTTACCAGCCACACATGTCTACTTGCAACAGGCACGTGCAACAACATAAGCGTCCAGGCTTTGTTGAGCTAGGCAGAGCACGGCAAGTATGGGATGATGGCCCAGTTACATGCCTTTGTATCCACGCTTACTCAGTGCGAGGCAACCAGTGCTGCACACAACGTGCAGCGACTGGCTGCTGGCAATACAATGCATTCTGCTGGTGAAGCGCCCCCGCCCAGATAGGGGCCGAGCCCAAGAATCAATCGTCGTTCAATACCACGCGGGCAAAGTTTGGAGCTCAGTTAGGGAGCTCATACAAGGCGGGAAACAATGCATCAACAGTCCAAAAACAGCAGGGCAGGGTGCCGATTTGCAAGGGGCAACATCACTGCGCTCTGGGGCGTGCTTGCGCCTCTTTGATTACGGCGGGGGAGGTTTGGTCGTGTTCGGATCTCTTCTCAGGCTAGCTTGTTGACCTTGCCGTGTTTGATGCGATAGGTGCCCGGTTCACTGATGACGTAGTTGGATGAGCCCGAGGAGTATGCGTTGGGCTTGTCCCAATCGTTGCCACCGTCGTTGATGACAAACTCCACACGCCGCCCGGTCTGCAGTGGTGGCGGCAACAACCAAGGTTTGAGGCAAGAAAATTGATGTTTGGGCAGACATACTAGGGCGTTACGGGAGACGGGTGCTTCAACATGACTGGGGTGAGACGAAGGGCAAGTAGCGGGCCAGGCAGGCTCAAATCCGCAGCGAGCTTGAACCGGCCAGCAAACAGCAGGCAAATTGCTCCCAGTCATGGCTACTCTGACAATCCTCCCCCACGCGTATCTGGCCTTGCATGACCAGACAACCAGACCTCTGCTCACCAGCGTCAGCACTTTCTTGTCGGGGAACTGCTGGGTGCCGTTCTGCATCTGCTTGCCGGGCACCTGGGTCCAGCCCTGGTTGTCTGCAGAGCACCGGGATTTGCACACACAAGCTGTTGCTCAGAAAGTGACCATAGCTGTTGGGCTGGTGCCGAGCAAAAGTCCCACAGTGCGCATGGACACATGTGTGGCTTGATGAGTAAGCTGCCAGCACAGCTGAAAGGCACCTACTGTTGGGCACTCTCCTTTGTAGCACACTGCCACCCTCACCACTTTGTGCGCTGCAGGCAGACACTCACCCAGGTTGTAATGAACATAGGCAGCACCCCAGCCTGTCTCGTACACAATCGTGATGTTGCCACCAGCAGATGCTGGAGACGGCTGTTGCGGCGGTTGCGACTGCTGCTGCTGCTGTTGCTGTGGGGGTGGCGGAGGGGACTGCTGAACAGCGGAGTAGCCGTATGCGGGAGGCGGCCTAGCTGCCGCCCCAGCTGCAGCAGCAGCAGCCTCTGCCGCTGCCTGGGTGCCGCTGGGGCCCAGCTGTTGCAGCTGCGCGTTTGCCTGGCTGGCCTCAACAACCGCTTGTTCAAGCTTCCCCTCTGCGAGAGGCACAAACAGGGGAGGGCCAAAGCGCAGGGACGAGGTCAGCATGCTGGCACAACCACCGCCAGAGCAGCGCTTCGGGGTGGAAGGGATGGCGCGCTTCATGGCCCAGTGTCTGAAGTCAGGGACACTCTCGTCAGCCAACCAGGTTAGCTGACCCACGTAGCTTAACTGCTATAATGCATCAGTGTTGCACCCTCACGGCAGGCGACTCAGTAGCTGCAGGGCCGGTTTGCAGAAGCATTGCAGCAGCAGGCTCTCACCCAGCTCCGCAATTTTCTGCCGCGCTGCCTTGAGCTCGTCAAGTGCCCGCAGCCGGCTCTTGTTCAACTCAATGATGTTGTCCTGCGCCTGCAGTACAAATGGCCGCAGTACAAACATGGGCTACATGGACAGGCACAGGAATCTGGCAGCACTTTTTGGCCTTGCGACAAACATAGCAGGGCAAGCCAGCCAGTCAGCCAGCCAGGCGGGTGCTCACCTCCCGGAAGATGCGGCGTGCCTCGGGGCTGAGGCTTTTGATCGCGCCATCCGGCACAAGCGTGTCCTGTGCGTCCCTGGCGCTGCTGGCTGCTGTGCTGGTACCATTCTTGCCGAACAAGCCCACAGCCAAGACCGGAGGCCTCTGGCGCAGCAGTGGCAGCACCGAGCGGCTGTGGGTTGGCGCTGGTGGGGCCGCCTGCGCGTTGCAAGGATAAGGAGGCTTGGACGGTGCATCCAAGCTGTAAAGCCGCAATGGCGCAAAGCGGGAGCCGAGAAAAGGGCAGCAGTTTCGCTGCAGGGGGCATGTTTAGGCCCACTCACCAGCGAGTGCGATCCAGGGGGAGCCTGCCCTTGCCCTCGCAGCCCCAAAGGGCGAGACTGCAGGGCATACTGCTGCATAGCTGCAAGGGTGGGGGCGGTGTCGTAGGGCTTGCTCTGCCGCGAAGATAGCAGCTCCAGCTCCCACCGGCCGAGGCTTTGCAGTGTACTAACAGCAACCTTGCGTGTACTGGCAACTGTTTGCTCACGTGCGGCTCCTTACTGTCGCTGATTGGATGGCCTGCAGTACAGGTTGCTCACAGGTAGACAACGGATGATCCACTTGCAAACAAGGCGGCCTTGTAACTGCCTTACTGCATGGCACATTCAGTAGGGTGGCACCGCTCGACGTAAGGCTGGGGTTTCGGCATATCCAAGTCGCCATCTCCCGATATCGGCAACACTGGCGGCTCAGTGACTCGTTTATCAGTGATTTTGCCATTTTCTGCCAATCTCCCGGCCAGATGTCCAGAACGGCAGTGGGAATAGCGGGTGAGTGGCGCTCTTGTGGCTGCCGCTCCCGCTGCCAACCGTGTTCCGTTAGCCCCGGTCATCCCACCTACTTCAACAACACACGGTTGAACACATGCAGGTTCAGGTCAATGTCGAATATTGCGAGGGCAGCGTCCATTCTCCACGCGTTGCTGCTCGGCCACCACCCCAGAACGCAGCAGCGCTAGCATTGGTTCCCCGTCACTGGGCTCAACCCAGATCGACTCCATCGGCAAGGGTGGCAGCAGCAACGACAGCAGCAGCAGCAGCAGCAGCAGCAGTTTTAATGGTTCCTCGAAATTGACTGGCAGCAGCCCGTCGGCAAGGCCAGCAGCGCAGGGAGCAGCCTGCCATGTGCGGCCGGCAGAGAGCAGCGACTACTGGGCGGTAGCTGACCTGCACTGCTACGCTTTCTACCCGCGTGCCGCCCCATTCTGGTTTGCGGCGCTCAGGGTTGACCGAGTCATGGCGATGCAGCTAGGTGGGTGGGTTTGCCAGGCAAGCTAAAGCAGAGGATCTCTGCGTTGCCAAGTGCTGTAGAAACCTTCTGTGTGTGGTGCCTGTGTTGTGCCTCATGCTTGGTTAAGCTTGGGACAAGTCAATATATCGGGTCAGGACACATTCCATCCCTCAGCTGCTCCCATCGATGCTGTTGTTGCCTCCGTGCTGCAGGCAAGGAGCGGCAGGAGCTTGGCAACTTCTTGTGCCTGGTGGCAGAGGGCAACCATGAGTCCGTTAGCCCGAACCTAAGCGGCAGTAAGGACAGCAGCACGAATGGCAGCGGCAGCAGCATTGGCAGCAGCAGCAGCAGTGGACGGACCCTTTCGGTGGTGGCTGCAGGATCACAAAAGGAAGATCGAGTGGACTTGGGCCCTCTAGTGAATCTGCTGGTGGCCACCGTCTTCCCCCCTTCTATGCGCCAAAACTACGGCAGCTCCTATTCCGCTGGGGGCTTACGGGGCGTGGCTGTGGTGGACACTTTTGGGGAGCACGTACCGCGCAAGCGCAAGCAGATGCCAAACGGATCAGTCAGGTGGGCCAGGCTGTGCTGTGCCAACTGAAGCGGGTTGGACGCCTGTCACTTGGTGGCAGTGCTCTCGTGCCTGTATGGTGCGGCGGTGGCTCCGCATTGAAGTTTGGACCCACCTTTGTCCGTTTGAGCTGCCTCAGTAACCATCCCTCTCCCACATCACCGCTGCCACCAAGCTATCAAGGCCTCACCCCGTCTCTGGCATGCAGGGAGGTGCGCCGGACCGCGATTGCTTACCTGTCAAACGTGGCGGTGGCGCCCGACAGCCGCAGGGCCGGCATCGGTCTCAGGCTTCTTCATGAGGCAAGCCTGCACCGCTGCTCTTGGGCTTGATTCCCTGGGCAGCCTGCTGCGACATGTTCTTTGCCATTTCATCACTATCACTAGTTAATCAAAGGCCTGTACGACACGCTTGCCATAGTGCAGCCACGTTCTTGGGGGTGGTGGGGCGTGGGGGCGCGGGCGGGCGAGATAGGGAGCAACAAATAAGGCTCCACCAGCTTGCTGTTGTCCCTGCCTGCTTCCATGGCCGCAGGCGGAGCAGGCCGCCATCGCGTGGGGCTGCCGCAGTATGGCACTTCACGTGGACCCCACCAACACAGCGGCGCTGCAGGTACTTGCAGTCTGCATTGCAAGCCCGTCATAACACACTGGAACAAGCTGCGGCTGCTGCATGGTGCAATGGATGCCCCAGATGGTGCCAACGTAGGGTGGCTGGATGTCCCCACAGAACTGAATGCTTACTGCCTCCTTCCCACCCACTATGTACTGCCAGATGTACCGCCGTGCGGGGTACCGCCACGTCATGAACCAGCCTGAGTGGCAGCGATGGCTGGAGGGGAGGCAGACGCCGCTGGCGTTGATGATGCGAGCGCTGCCCCGAAGAACAGCACAACTGCAGGCGCAGGCGGCGTCAGCCCCACCAGCCCATGGAGAAAAGCAGGAGGAGGGCTTGTCGGCATAGTTGTTGCACCGCCACGTGTATATTATTGCTGCTGGAATTCGTCAGGTTAAGTGTGGATGTCCTCTTGGCACCGCCTGTATATACAAGCTGCTGGCTCAGCATGCTGTTACAAAAAGGCACCAAGGTGTAAAAGTGCTAAGCAGCCACTGCACAACGCTGCCCGACGCGAATTTTAGCCTGTCTGCCGTGAAAGGAACAAAAAGAACGGAGCCTGCGTGTCCGTCACAGGCGGTCGAGAAGGCAAGGTGGAAAGAACAAGGTGCGGGCGGGGACACCCCTCGCAGCCAAATGAGGCATAGAGGGAGAAATGAAAGGAAGGCAAAAGATATCGGCCAAGTTGGGCATAATCCAAAACAGGGGTGGTGTGGGTGGGGTAGTTCTTGTTACCTTTGTGTTCGGAGCATTCCGGTGTTTAGTGAGTATATACTTGGACTGCTTTCTAATCAGCCTCAAGTGCGCATGTTGTTGGGCAGGCGCCCACAAGGAATGGACGAGTTGCAGGGCAGACAGGTAATAAAACGCGACCAAAACTACGTGCTACTTGGCGTGGCCGTTCAGCAGCCCGCGAGTTGCCATAATGGGTGAGACGCGCCGCACTGGTAAGGTATCAGCCAGTCACGCTGCTGGCCATCCCATGCTACAAGCTGCTGCCAGTTCATCAGTCAGCAGGCTATCAATCAACCACCTAGTCCTCCTCGGGGAAGAGCTCATCCAGGTTGATGCGGTGAAGTACAATCAGATACCTGCAGCAGTACAAGATGCAGCACAGGCGTACCTTAACCGACGTGTGGTGGTAAAGCAGCAAACCATACCGCATACAAGAGCCGTGGTGCTGCAGCCATATTTTTTGTAGTTTGGCCTCATCCCAGGTATACTCTTGAGCAGAACTGGCAGGAGACTGCCACCCGCGACAGCCAGCAGAGGTGACAGAGGCGGTTGATAGGCAGCAACTGCATTCCAGCTTATCACAATGCCCAGCTCTGGCCAAAGTCTCACCTCTGATTGGCGCGCACGTCAAACGTGAAACCCAGCTGGGCACCTTGCACAAAGGGTAAGTCGCCAGCAAACACCAGCAGCTCCCCTTCAACCCACTTGGCGTTGGTGAAGCCCTGCAGGCATTGATGGGCACAATAAAGTGGTGAACAACATTGGGTGAACAAACCAGGCTCATGTGTATGAAACGTGGGCAGCATAGGAAAAGCCGAGCGGATAGGAAAATGTGCCGTGCTGTGTGCAACACAATGGGCATATGCTGGAAGTTTGTGGTAGGGGGCTGTTTGCGGACCCAAAGGTGTTCTGCTGCGTCAAAGAATGTGGTTGGAAGAGCAGCAATGACAGCAGGCGTGAAAAATTAGGACACATGTAACAAAGGAAGGAGCGGCTGACCGTGTGGCTGCTCACCGTCTGCGCCACCTGGCCCTGGCCCTTATAGCGCGCTGTCACCCCCATCTCAGGTGGGAACATTTCGCCTGCAGCGGGCAGTTCGCGCAGGTTGAGGCACTGTACAATCCAAGAGAAGAAAGTTACGAAACGCACAGGCATCAGGAGCACACAAACAAGCTATAGAAATTTGGCTGGCTGCTCACCCGGCAGGCGGTTGCTGCGCCCAATCAGCGCCTTCCAGCTCACGGTACCAGCGGGCACATTGGGGTCACCCGTCAGCTTGGTGGCCACCGCCCACTCACGCCCCCCCTCCATCTGCCGCGTCACCTGCAGCAGCTCGGGACCGTGCGGCCCAAAGGTGCCCACGTACAGGCCTGCAGGGAAAGCAAGCAGGACAGGAGCTTGAGCGCCAAGAACAATACATGCAACCGTGTGCGTGCGTGGATGCCAGCAGTAGCAACAGCAGCAACAGTGCAGTCACAGCAAGCAAAGCAGCTATGTAGGTCTCCATCGTCGCAACAGCATAAAACATATATTGCGACAGCTTGCACACACCTGAGAAGGGGTCTGTCTTGACGCACTCATCCAGCTTGAGGCGCTGGTAGCTGGTGCGCCCCTCCAGCGCCGCCCAGCGGTTGCTCAGCGGGTTGCCAGAGGCATCAGCTGTGCCCACACCCTGCGCAATGGCCAGCCCCAGGGCGCGCCTCGCTGCAGACGGGGAGGATGGACAAGCGGCGGAAGGTTGGGGTCTGAGACGCATCTCGGGAGCTCGGGCTGTAACGTGAGAAAGCAGGCAATGGGCCTAGCAAGCTGGTTTGCATTCCGCAACAGCCGAGGGGAAAGCAAGGGTGGCACCCCCCAAGGCAGCGCCTCAGCAGGTTGCAAAGGCATGACCAGTTCTTGGCGAGGCAGCATCCACCCACCGATTTCGTTGATTTTGTCCTTTGATGGCTTACGTCCCGCCTCCAGCTCACCCCTCACTGCCTCAATCTGCTCAGCAAGTGCGGCGCTATCCTCGGCTACAGAGTCCTGCTGGCCCTGGTGCTGCTGCTGCTGCTGCTGCTGGGCGCCACGGGGTGGCGCTGCGCCGTCTTGCTGCTGCGGGGACAGAAGCACGCTGATCTCCTCGCTGTCGCTCTCTTCCGAGGTCACCTCCACGTCGTGGTTTCCATCTGACTGTTGGCTGGTACTGCCGGTATCACTGCTGCTGCTGCTGCTGCTGCTGCTGCTGGTCGAGGCACTGTCGCCGCTGCTGCCGTCGGCCTCAGGCAGCCGGCTCACGCCGCCCCGGCCTCGCCGCTGCTGCTCCCTGCCATCATAAATGATGCGCAGCGGCGGACGCTTGAGCCGCAGCTCCTCCTCCTCCCTCTTTGCCTGTGCAGCCGCTGCCTCCGCTTCCGCTGCTGCTCGGGCCGCTGCAACCGCTGGTGGCTCGGTCACCGTCACTACAAAGCGGTCACGCCCTTCCCACTCAATCTACAATCAACCGAGCACACGATGGAAACACATGTTGTAAAATCAGATGTCAAGTTGGTGAGCGAGATGTCAAATTGATGTGCAGCAATTACACAACAAGGCGACAAGTAGCCCCTCCCCAGAAATGGCGATCCATGGTTCACAATACAAGTGCATGGCCTGACAAAGGCAGTCACGAGTACAGAGCAATGCTCACTTTGGCAGGCGCTCTTTGCAAGATGCATCCCAACTGGCTGGCTGACTTGGAAAGGGACATAGGCGTGTCATCCTCGTCGCCCTCTCCACCACCCCACCGCTGCTGCGACTGCTGCTGCAGCTCCTCAACTGCACACATGAAGCGGGCAGGGGGCAGGTGACAAGTGATCATGCAGGCAAGCGCCCGGGAGGCATATAGCAAGCTAAATCTGGCCCACACACGCCTTCCTTGATGCAAGTTGCAAGCAAAGCCCAGCTGATTCCCGACCCTTGTTGGCACCCACCTTCTGAGTCTGAGAAGGTGCCGCCACCTCCCTGCAGCAGGGCCTCAGTCATTGCCGCCACCTCCTCCCGCAAGCTGCGCCCCCGGCCACTACCGGTGGCATCACCGCCCTCCACCTCCCCAGCCGCCTGCTGCTGCCAGCGCTGCAGCTGCTCCGCCTCATCCACCTCTCCACTGCTGCTGGCTTCGCCATCAGCGTCAGCAGCGCTGGCGCTGCTGCTGCTGCCACCGGAAAGCTGCTCTGCGGCGGCGGCAATGGCTGCTGGGTCAGCCTCTGCTGCCCCCATGCCCACGCTGGCAGCCAGGTCATCAATGGTGCGGATGTCGTCATCATCAACATCTGGCGGCACCAGCTGCTCGCTGCCATCGCCATCACCACCATCCATCATATCATCGCGGCTGGAAATCTCGATTTTCACAAAGGTGCTGCCGTCCTCGCTGCGCCCCTGCTCCACGCTCACAATCGAGTCGCCGCTGCCCTCTGCAGGAGGGAGGAAAGGCAGGCAGGCAAGGCTGTTCTTAAGACGGCTAGACAGGGCAGGGTGGCCCTCTGCAGATGCCGGGCTGCCAACAGATCAACATGCTCTCCATATATGCACGGCATTATTGAGGGCTAAGGCTCCTGAAGATCAGCAAAAATAGCAGCAGCAGGTGTGTCAGCGCACCTGTGGCAATGAACTCAGCCAGGGTGGAGGCCACCGCCTCCGCCTCCCCGCCGTCCTGCTGCGCAGCTGCCATGGCCTCGGCATCAGGCGCATACAAGGCCGCTGCCTACAGCCAGTGAAGGGAAAGAAAGCCGGCGGATGTGGAGCAACAGTTGAATCGTCAGCCCGGGAGCTTCTGGCAAGGCTGCCCAGCCCCAATCTTGTTGCTGCGCACCAACAGTACCAGTCCCGGCATGTGCGCTGCTCTAATGAAGGGTTGGAGGCTGCCGCTAGCACGGCATACTGAGCCAAGCGAGCCACCGAACGTTTCTGCACCTTCATTCTTTTTTTCTCCCCCAGCGGTGTCCCACTCACCCCACACACACCTGCTTGTCGTAGCCGCTGCCATCCGGTTTTGGCCGCAGGAAGAGTTCCAGCACAGGCAGGCCCAGGTCATCCGGGCGGGGAGGCGCAGCGGACACCCCCATAATTCCCCCCGAGGATGACCCCACCATGGCTGCCACTGCAGCCGCCAACCGGGGGTCACCGCCGACGACGCTGGACTGAAGATTCTGCGAAACATACAAATATCAAAAGGAGCAAAGCACTACTGAGTGGCTGGCTACAACACAGCGACACACAGCTGCAACGCAACAATTGACGTGGCTGACAGACGTGTCACAGGTCGCCATTTCGCCGCAATTCTGCAAGGCTGTGTGACCAGCGTGGCCAACCCCACAGGATCCTCGAACAACCCGCCTCACCGGCAGCAGCTCAGTGATGTCGCGCGGGGTGTAGGCTGTGGCCACATAGCGCGAGAAATCCTGGGTCACTCGCAGCAGGTGGCCATTGGGATCACCGTCGCCACGCCCCACCCACCACCCGAGCAGGCCCACACTGCTCTCATCGCGCAGCCGGGCCGCAACTGCAGTTGTGCGGCATATCAATGAGTGTGGTTAGCTCGCCTCAGCTGGTTGACATGAGCTGCGATGCAAACCCCACCCTCGGCCAGTGCAACCGCAACCTGGGTGTTCACACTCACTCACCCTGTCCGAAAGTGCAGTGGAATCACAAGGTGCATTGATAGCCATCAGCCAGCCGGCCAACAACTGAAAGAAACAGCCCACAGCCAGCCAGATAGAAGCCAAGCAGCCAGGGGCCCCGCCAGCCATCTGCCCACCCCAGCCAGTCACCCCACCCCACCTTCAAAGCGCTCCTCCGCCACCGCCTTATCCAGCGCGTCAAGCACTGCCCCCACGCAATCTGATGCCTCCAATGCCTGACCCTGGGCCTTGAGGGCGGCTGCTGCGCGGTAGTCCTCCCTAGCCACCGCCTCCTCCATGTCTGAATGCAGCGATTCAAGGTCGCTCACCTGCCAACAAAAAGCGGGCGGGTGGACGGTTGGTCAGGTTGAGAGGGAGGTATCAGGGTGTGCGGAGAGTGAATGATCAACGCGGGATGGCTGGCAGGGAGAGGAGCGGACGGAGACACGGTGGGCTTTAAAAGAATGCTGCGCAAGCAGCATTGCGGTTGCCGACTGCCATGGCACACGTTGTGGGGGATTGGAAGAGCATGCTGTGTGCATACAAGAAGGCCCGGCAGCTCACCACATCGTCCATTGCGTAGAAATAGCGCATCCAATCATCCCAGCTTCCCGGCTCAGGCTCCGCAGCTGGCTGGCCGGCAGTGCCTGTTGCGATTGATGGGTGTGCTGCTGCGGTCTGCTGGCTGGCGGCGCCATTAGCACCACCGCGCTCAACGCTGTATGGCCCCTGCTGCGCAAGCACACCCTGCAGTCGCTCCTTCTCTGCTGCGGCCTCCAGGCTGCTCAGTCTGCGGCTGGAGGGTGGTGTGCTGCCGCCCGTGCTGCCGCCATCCGGAGCCGCCTCACACCACACGCCCCTGCGGCCTGGCAGCTGGCAAGAAGGGCGGCGGCTGCACGTGGTGCTGGTGTACGTGCGCCGGCATGCACCGCCAGATTGGCGTGCAGCGCGGAAGGGCCGGCAACGCAGCATTGCGGCAGTCGCCTCTAAATGGCGGTGCGCCTGCGCCCAGGGATGAAGTAGAGCCGTATATGAGCGTTGCAGCGCGGCCCGCGCCGATAAGCAACCCCACCCCTTGCAACATGATTCGCAGCGGCGGAAAAGCGACGGACGGCTCTTGGGGGCGCAGCAAGCAACCCTGTTTGCGCTTGCACCCGGCCACGGCCGGCGCGGAGCAGCAGTTTCACTTCACTACAATAAAAGATGCGTTTGACACGAACCGGGCGCTCTTGAGTGACACCCTCTCCTCTTAGTGCGGTCTTGAACTGTTAGCTGCGCCGCTTAGGGGCTTTTTCCTTTTACTAATGGGCTTTGAGACGCCAAAACGCGAGGCAGAGGCTCCCTGGGACCCCCTTGGCAGCTGCTGCACTGCATGGACCAAGGGAGAGTCTGGAAAGACGCGCTGCGGCGTTTTTAGCCGCGCAGCTGCCCCTGTGAAGTATTCTATGAAACTTCCAAGTTCATAAAAATGATGAGTGGTCTCACCAGCTTGCTGGCTGAGGGGAGGCGCGCCCCGATCCACTTGTTACGTTGAGCG
>JAAMXP010001632.1:26636-52085 GCA_019693395.1 Ettlia oleoabundans | reverse complement strand
GCTGCCCGACTCTGCATGCACCGACTCAAGTCTGCACGCCATCTTTGCACCGCTTTGCCCATCCTCTGCTGTGCATCTTGTTAACGCTCGGCACCGATCGGTCGGTTACGCCGCACGTGACTATCGCAGGCCCAGCCGCTTGCCAGCACCACTGCTTGCCGCCCTTGCTAGGCCCTTGCTTGCTTTTACTGCTGCTTCCTCCTACGGCCGGAATGACCCCATGCGGTTCATGGGCGCGGACTTCAAATCCGTGGAGGCTTAACGGCCTAGAGGTTCAACTCCTCCTTCCCGGCGTGCACTGGTGTACTCCCTGGCGTCTCCCGCCCTCGTCTAACACTATTGCGACCCTGCCGCCGACCCAGCTTCTGCACTCGCCGCCCCCCAGCGGCTCATGTCAGCGTGCCCCAAGGCCCTCGGCGCAAACTTCAGATCTGCCGGGTGCCTAGTGGTTCGACTCCACCCTTCTGACGATCACAACTGGTGTTGTTCAACACCGCCCTGGAATGGAACCTTGTGCCTGTTTGCGCTGCTATACTCAAAGAGTGCTTCACAGCTGCTGCTTTCAGTCAGTGTTGAGTCAGTCGTTGACGGCCGATACACATAAAAGGTCACACGCGCCATAAAACACAGGTTGAACCTTGTTGGAGAGAGGTGAGGTGGGTTGCGGGGAAGCGTACAAAACTCCTCGAGAGTGCAAGCATATGCCCAGGCTCGCTCCTTCCAGCTGCTCGGTTAAGCTCCTTGCTATGCCTTTCTGGGGCTGCCCACTCCCCTGGGTGGAACGGTGCAGCCTAATGCTGTGCCTGCTGTCGTGCCGCCGCCAGCGCCCCGCACACCCGCCGGTGCCCCGCCCGCCAGTCGGCATGCGAGCAGGCAGTGCCGCAGTACCACACTGCACGGCAGGCTGCACACTTTCTGCTGCCCTCTCCCTGCCGCGCCGCCGGCCCGCCCTTGGCTTTCAGGTTGGTACATCCCAGGTAGGCGCAGCTGCGGGTGGCAGCGGCCTGCGCAAGCTCCAGGCGCGCCGCCGCCCGCTGCTCAGGCAGCGCCCAATACTGCTCCATCAGCTCTGCCACCTGGGCCGCATGCTGCAGCAGCGGCTGATATGCAGCCGGTTGGCGCGTGCTGGCTTTGGTAAAATGCTCGAGTGCTGCCTGGAAGTCATGCACTGCCCTGTGAAGCTGGTGCTGCAGGGCCTGGCCAGCTGCCTGCTGGTCACTGCTGGTGCCGCTGCCTTCACTGCCAAAGGAAGAAGCGATGTTCCAAGCGGCACTCCTAAGGGTCTCGAGTGCCAGCTCAGTTATTGCCAGCTTCAATGTCCCTGTCGCCTGTACACAGAAGGATGGAAGGAGGCAGAGCGTTGATCATGGCGCAAGCTATATGCCAGCCCTACAGGCCACCCACCCCTGCGCACCTGCTCGTGGTGTGCACCCTGCTGCAACATGGCATCCTCCACCAAGATGGAAAGCACACCACCAGGGAGGGTGAGCCAGGGATGCCGCCACCCGAGGCATCCTGTCAGCGGCAGGAAAAAAGGCCATGAGGGCCTTCATCTGCAAGGGAGCAGCGCCATTTAGTGTCAGCTGGCTGATACTCCTAACTAGGGCAAGGGGCGTATTCCTGGTTCTATGTTTCATGTCACAGCTATATTCCATGTCACAGCCGTTGATCATTATACATCGCGCACTGCTGTACTCACATGTCCAGCTTGCATGCACCGCTTCATAAGAGCTTCGTATTCAGGGCCCACAATCAGGTCACAGTAGCATCACCCGCCCTGGTCGTGGCCAAAGAGAGCAAGCTGAGCAGCAACAATACCACTCATGCAATCAGGACTGTTGGTGAAGGCAGCTGCTACAGTGTGCGGCACTCTGGGAGCCGCTTGGTCAGGGCTTGTCAATAGGCCTAGACAGCAGGCTACTGCACACACAGCCTCCCAATGCGTTGCCATGACTCCTTGAGCGATGCTTGTCCTGCAGGGCAGGCACAAGAACATGCCAACCCCGTTTTACGACAGACGGCACAGACCATACCGTGTGTGATGTACATGCTGTTGGCACGCTCGCGCACCTCTGCCTGTCATCGGGCATCAACCTGTCGATTTGGATGCATGTCTTGCTAGACTGCTCATTCAGAGCTCTCAGCAGCTGCTCCCAATCATCCGCTCCAAAAGCCATCCTCCAGCCTGCGCAGCCGCTGTCAGAGACCAGCCAGTGCGTCATGCGGCAGGCCGTGGTATGCAGCTGCTACAGGCAGTCTCTAAGCATGGACGGCTCTAGGCTCGAGTCCTTTGCACTGCCGTCCTGCTCAGCTCCTTCCAGGCATGGAAAACGTGTGCCTTGCCTCAACAAAGCGAAGATGACGTTGCGGACAATTGCTGATGCGTCTGAGCTGTGCTGTGCAGGGTGACCAGGTTGCTGCCAGCCTGTTCCCAGATGAGCCAGCAGTGGCATCAACCACATGCCGGCATCTATTGCTGATGCCCACAACAGCACCTGCCCAGTGCTGCATGCCTGACGAGGCAGACAGCCTGCAACCTCTGCCAAAGCTAATGTGAGATGGTCACAGAGCGTGTTGAGTAGATCAGTGGCCAAGATTGCTGTGTCACTGGCCGCAGCTCTCAGCACTGCTGCCACAGCCGGGAGGATGCTCAAAAGCTCCCAAGTTGCGGCAACGATGTCGTGGATGCTGCTTGCGTCTGACTCTGCACTGCTCAAAGCCTCTGCTGGCACGCTGCTCGCTGCCTCGGTGGCTGCATCATACGAAGAGTCCAATTGATTCAGCAGTCCTGCTACTTCATGACAAGCTCAAGCCAGCGATGCAACAACCTGCAGAGCGATGTAATGGGCATCTACTACTTCCTTTACACTGCCGCCTGGCACTGGTTTTCCATCAACTGGCAGCGCCTTGTACAAACGAGCTGCAACCTGCATAATGTGTGCCTTTGTGTTGGAAGGAGCTGCTTGAATCACTGGCTGCCAAAAGGTCCGCATTTGGCTATCACCCAGGGTGCTCCGGAGAAACCCACGGACCTTCAATGCGCTGGCGTGCCTGACACTGGGACATGCGCCCCCATTGGTGCTACCGCATGGGCTATTACTGAAGCTGCTTGCTCCACTGTTGCTACTGCTGCTGTCAAAAGCCTCAACCAACACGTCTGCCATTGCTGAAAGCATCCTGTACACCAGGAAGTCGCGTACAGACGCTGATGCGGGTGGATGACTTTGTGCGAAGGGCAGTGCGCGCAGCAACAGGAATGTCAGCGCTTGTAGCAACTCTGAATCTGCAGCAGCTACCGTCCATTCCATTAGTCCATCAATCAGCCAGCAGGTGCCTGACTCGACCCCCATGGACTGCATCAACATGAGACACAACTCCAGATGGCAACATTGGGCAACGTTGTAATAGCCCTCCTATTCTTACCATTTCTCTTGAGCAAGCTCAGTGGCAGAAGCAGTAGCGCTTCAGCCAGAGCACCCAGCCAGGGGAGCAGGGCTGGCAGATTTCCAACCTTCTCCCGCATGGCTTCTTCCACGGTGGGTCGTGCCGCCTGGCCCCGCCGGCATAGCAAAGCTGTGACTGCCCCCAGCTGTCACTGAATGGTTTCCTCCAGCCGACTCAGGACTGCTTGCGTCTGCCGCCGCTGCACCACGCTGCACTGGAATGCAAGCATCCCTGCGCCAGTGCGCAGGACAATGGCTGCTGCCTCTCCCAACTTCGCCGCTTCCCTCCGCTGCAGCACTGGAGTCAGTGATGCACAGCCCATCATGGCAAAGCAGCGTGACACTGCAACTGTACTGCAGGCGAGAGCCCCTGCACGCCATGTGGGGCGCTGCCGCCCCGGCCGCCGCTGACGGCTGAAGCTTGCTGGTCCAACTTCACCAGCTGTTCTGCAGCGCCAAGATGCCCCTGCAGCCCCAGCAAAACTAGACAGGGCGATGACGAAGGTAAAAAAGAGAGATTGTGCCTTCCATCACAAGAGCAGCATTCAAGTTGCTCAGCTAGTTGCTCCCAGAGAGTACCTGGACAGTTGAGCCTTCCCCACACGCTCTTGGTTGAGCATGGCTGCGCTCATAAAGGACTGAGAGACATGGATGAGGTTGCGAGCCTCCTCGGGCGACTCCGCCACGGCTGCAAACCCCTGCTGCAGGGTCTGCAGGTGCTCAAGCAGGCTGACTGGAGTCATGGTGATTTCAGATGATGGTGGCCCAGGCAAGCCAAATGCTCTAAACTAGGGAGCAAGATCCTTTCTACCGTGGCATGGACACGCTCTTCACTCTTGGCCCATTGCTGCCTCCCTTGGCACCCTTTGCAACTGTGACTGCATGGTTAGCACAAAGAGGACGCTGTCCGACAGGGCAGCACTGCACGTCTTGCCACCACAGGGTGGCAGGGCGGCGGTTGGCGGCTGGGTGCTGCTGCCCATGGGCGCTGTTGATGGGGGAGTACGACCAGATGTTTGGAGGGCCTGAGAGAGGTGCAGATTCTTCTCCCAGTGTGCCAGGTGTCAGAGACACGCAATTTGATCTGGACTAAAAAGGCCGCTGAGCCACGCACTCTCGCCCTCAGGCTAGCTGACCACAGCTGGGTACAGCTGCCAAAAGGCTGCTGGGCAAGGATCAACAGTCTATAGGTGCCTGAGATCGATGCGTCGGAAGGGAGGACACTGTCAGGCAACTGCGATTGGCTGATCACCACTGGCCAGATAGAAGGGCTACAGAAGCAGATCCAAGGTTGGCAATGGCTGACACACCGTCTCAGGCACGGTCTGGGTCCGCACAGGGTTGGACAAAGTGTGACCAGAGTATTCGTGCGCTAGTCACTTAGAATGAGCATGCACTTGAAGTGTTGATTGAAGACTGGGCTGTTTACCTAGGGCAAGAGCTTGGCGGCAGTGGGAGAGCCTCACAGCAGCCCCGCAGCCTCCTCTTCGTCCAGCTGCTCTGCCAGTAGGCCCAAGAAGTCTCGCCGCAGGTCTGTGTCCTCAAACAATGCAGCCACAAGGTGCGACACCTCCTCAGCGCTGCAACAGCAGGACAGGCGGGACAGCAGCAGCAATGCAGGACACGAAGGGATCAGCGAGATCACAGTACTGGTGCAAAGGGCGAATCTGCCCGCCACATGACATGGGTGGACCCGCAACATGCCATGGGTGCACCAGCTGCCAGCCAAGCTGCCATCGATTTGAAGCAGCCGTATTAACCCCGGGTATGGCATAGCATGGCATAGGTCTGTCGAGCCTGACTAATGGACCGGTGAATCAGCCACACCCTCAGGCAGAAGGGGCAGTGCACACCTGAATCCCAGTGCCTGCAGGCGCCCCTCCTGCCAGCGCCGCCGTATCTCCACCATGCGGATGTCCAGCAGCTCACACAGCTCCTGCAAGTACAGAGGCAGTACGGTATGTGCCACTCATCATGGAGGCAGTACAGCTTACTGTGTCAGCACGCAGTGCGCGAGTCAACAATGCTGTGATCAGATGACCAATGAGCCAGGCAGTCTCATTCAAACTGCCCATCACATGCCTTGCCCGGCGGCTCCCGTCTCCCTATCAACGACACCACGTCACTCAACACTTCCTTGCTGTCCACACCACAGCACCTCACCCGCAGCTTCATGACCGCAGGGGTGCGCTCCTCCAGCGCCGCTGCCAGATCATCCACACCCACGCCGCTCACCGCAGCGGATGACGCTTCCTGGCCACCGCTGGCTGGCGGCGGCAGCACCGCATCACGAACGCCAGTGGTGAGGGGCTCCAGGATGGCAGGGATCTGCTCCCATGGCATGGGAAGGAAAGGAAAAAAGTAACAAGAGTGCACTGACTGAGGGGTGGGGAACAGAGAAGCGGACTTGCAGGGACACATGGTGGCCGGCCTGAAGGCAGTCAGGCCAATGCCGGGCTGGCACCACAGGCAGCTGTGCACCTGTTCAGACTCGTCCACTGAGATGTCTGGGAGTGACATGATGTCATCTGTGAGGTGTGGGAGGGGTGGGGCACGAGGGGGGCTTTGGAATGCAGTTTGGTGGGGCTGGTCATGCATTGCACGGAATCGGTGAGTGGGACTGCGACAGCACAAGCCGAGCCAGCAGCTAGGTTAAGGTTGGCTGACGTCCGCTGGTGGGCAAAAGGCTGCCAGACCAAACCCACTGCTGCCTCTCAGCTAGCCAGCTCTTGGTTCAGCCAAACTCCAAGGCTGTGCATCTGAAAAGTCAGCCTGGGTACATCCCATAATCTATCAGCATCACCTACAGCTGCAGCGGGCGCACCTATGATCTGCCCACAAACGCTCTGTATGAGCTGAGCCGCCACATCAACCAGCACACCAGGGGCCAGCACACCGCGCAGCACGCCGCCCAGGCGCCGGAAAGCGTGAAGCAGCTGCTGGACCGCTTTGCGACACCTGCGCATTTCGGGCAGGGTGGGGCAGGAGGAGGAAGGCTCAAGCGTGGTAAGCGGCTCACAGGCGCAAGGCATCCCAGCAGTGGCATGAAGGGAGGTACTCCGTACATCGATGCAGCAAGCTTCAAACACTGTCACCATGCTTGCCTGATGCCTGCCTTGCCGTCTGCATCCAACCCCGCAAACCGCCTCAGCTCCTCCACCACCCCCAGCAGCTCAGCCTCCTGCGCAGCAGCCTGCTCGCATGGCAGGTGCAAGCAAAATTGGGGGCAAGTGGAGACGGACTTCAGGGGAGCCTGTAATTGAATGATTTACTGCTGGACTCTACCTTCAAAGTGCAGGTTGAATTTTGTATGTATACCCAGCAAAGCTAGCTATGCTCCCAACCCATGAAGATCCCCCAAACGACCATGCAACAACCAAGCCCTGTCCCTTGCACAGCTGGCACCAGCCGGCCTCCTGGGTCAACGCACCATTGCTTGCAGGGTGTCCTGCCCCGTGTGCCGTACACGTGTGGCGGGGTTGATGAAGTTGAGGTTGCGGTGCACCAGCTGCTGCAGGCGGGGAGCAAACAGGTACGGCAGGTTGCACAGGGCCTGCAGGGGGAGGGGAGAGAAAGCACGAATGCGCACGTGAGGAGGACTCAAGGCAGGATGGTAGAGGCAAGAGGGGTAAGCCAGTAAACGATCTGTCGGAGTTTAGCACCCTGACTCTTCGTACGCAGCCGAAGCTTCCAGCCAGCAAGTTGGGCAGCAGATCAAGGCAGGAAGCAACAATGCATGCCTCTTTGCGAGCAAATCAAGTAAAAGGGCAGCGGCTTGCTTGATAGACGTAGTGGCAATCGTTGTGCCGCAATGCTGCAGGGTATGGCAGCAGCAGCAGTTGTCGTTGCTGCTCCGACGCTGCCGCCGCTTGTTGCTGCTCTGCTGCCATTGCCGGGTGTGGAGGCAAACCGTTGCTGCTGCCGCTGCGTGCTGCTGCTGCGGGGGGAGGGAGCGCCACCATCATCGCCGCCACGTCCACCACCGCACCGCACATGGCTTGCGCCAGGGCGGTATTGCCTGCAGATGGCGGGACAAGAGGCACGAATGCTGACGTTTTCGCGTGGAATGAGTAGCATCGTGTAACAAAACAGCACAGCTATTGAAAGCAATGAGTTCGCCAAACGAGCAATGCCTGCACCAGAATGCCTGCGCCAAGGTGTCCGCACCACAACCCAACTATAGCAGTAAGAAGCAGCGTCAGGCAGCACACCTGAGCGCACAGCCTCGGTCAGCGCTTCTCGCATCAAGTTGACCGCTCCCTGCGCCGCCTTGCTGCAGGGAGGCACATGGTGGGATAAGTGGGCCAAAAGTACTCGCATTAGCGCTGTGCGCATGATCTAGCTGGAGAGTAAGGTAAGGTCACTTGACTTTTCCCCCGCAAAGCCGTCAAAGGTGAAAAACTCAACAAAACCACTCATCTACATATGGCATGCCTTGAGTGTAGAAGCCACACTCAGCCTCACCTGACTGCAAACTCTCCACCAGCCAGCAATGCATCCTCCTCTTCTATACCCCCACCCGCGCCGCTGCCGCTGCTGCCTGCTGCTGCTCCATGGTGCGGGTGGTGCGCACCAAACAGCGACCGGCTGGCGCCACGTGGCGTGTCGGCTGCTGTAATGCGGCGAGGCACCCCAACGGTCACCGCCTCTTGGGCTGCTGGGGAAAGCAGCAGTTTCCGTGCGGTGGCAATGAATCTGCGGCACTCGCGCAAAAGCAAGGCATTCAAGCAAACTGGCTTGAACCTCCAGAGTTGTACTGATTCTGACACAAACAGGCCCTAGCTATGGGAAGGCTTACATCTGGAGGTCCAGGCACAGTCATACAGCACTGCCTGTCAGCCTCTCTGGCCAATTCTTTGCATCCTACTAAGCGCCCAACCCCACCACACCTGTTGCGCCGCTGGTTGAGGAACTTGTTGAGCGTGTGCTTGATGTAGCGGCTGATGGGCCCCTCACGCTCAGCTGCAAACAGCATTGGGAAGGGCCCACAGATCAGCTTGCACATGAAATAAGCTGGCAATGCGAAGGTGCCCGCATCTAACAGACATGAAGTAAGGCATCCCTTACTGCATAACAAGATGTATCCACGAACACGCAGAACGACACAGGCTGGCGGCGGGGTGCAACCAGGCAAAGCGCATCAAAGTTTACCGGGCAGCAGATGCAGTTTAACCGCCTTCTGCTCCAGCTTGCCCCCCAGGGCCGACTTGCGGCTGTAGGCCTCAACCTGCATCAAGGCACAGGGGACAGATCCAAGGGATGGGAGGGCGTCAGGAAGCGACAGCGTCCTTCAATAACCCTAGCAGTATGTGACATGGACCATGGGCAGTCGGTGACACCCTGCATGGGCGCTTTCTCAGGCAACTGTGCCATAGCCACTGCCAAAGCATCGGGTCACCCACCTCTGCGTCGCTCTGTGGCTGTATGGGGTTGAGCTTGGCTGTGATGTAGAGCGCCGCCAGCTGCGGCCACAGCACCGCCCCCAGCTGCTCGGCATACTCCTCCTGACCACCCAGCACCTGCAGGCAGCCACATAGCAAATCAGTGCTTTGGTTTAGCTCGCTGGCCCTGGTGTAGACATCGGCTTGTAGTGAAGACGACGAATCAATATGCCAAATGTCAAAGCGAGAGACAAGACAAGGCACCATGCCACGGCAGTAGTGCCGATAAATCTGAAGGAGCTACTCTCAAACACTATAGGTTACTCTCCCCACCCACGCAGTCACGCACCTGCTCTGTCAGCCCTCGCAGCGCTTTGTAAAGTAGTCGCTCCATGCTGTTGCCACCACTGCGCCCGCCGCCCATGGTGGTGGCACGGCTGAGGTTGCTGCTGGCCACGCTGCCGGCGGGACTGTCGGTGATGAGGCTGGGGTCATGCTCTGCGGAAGGTGGATGGAGAGGGTGGGGGTGGCAGCATAGGGTGGCAGTCAGGTCGTGATGAGTGGCAGGCAATGGAGAGCGCTGGGGGCTTGCACAGAACATGCGGCAAATTTGGCTGCACTCATGAAGGTGCTGGCAGTGAGAACTGTCCACTCGTAAGATGCGACAAACGCTGGGCACGGCAGAAAACAAGGAACAGTCTGCCCGCCTCACCTGATGCCAGAATAGGCTGCACCGAGTGCTCTAAGAAGTACGCTGATAGCTGCTGCAGGGCCTGGGGCAGCAGGCCAAACACCTCCAGCGCTTTCCAAATCTCCGCCAGCATGGACGCTGTGGCTGCAGTGCCAGCTGCAGCACTGGCGGTACTGACGCCGCTGGCAGCCGGATGCTCCTGACCCGGCTGCTGCTGCTGCTGCTGTTCTGTTGCTGAAGAGGGAATCAGCACAGGCATACGGCTGCCGGGGTCAATCGTGCAGCAGCCGTACACGCCTTCTAGCAACTGCTGTTGCAGCGGCTGCACGCGCGCAGCAACGGCTGCCGCCATGTCATCGCTGCCAGGTACCGCTTGTACCGCTTTCTGCAGCTCCAGTGCAATCCAGGCGGCTTCCGAATAGCTTCCAGCTGCCACTGCTGCATCGAAATCTGCCAGCCGCTGGTGAAGCTCAGCAGCCACCCGAACCGAAGCCGCTGCCGCCGCCGTCTCCTGCATCGCCGCTAGCACAGCCGCATGTTGAGCACCCAGCTGAGCAATCTGTGCCACCGCTGAATCCTCCGCAGCCAATGCAGCGTGCTGCTCCCCCTGCAGCTGAGCCAGAGCGGAGCTGAATGCTGCCTCCGCTTCCAGAGCTGCAGCGTCGAGCTGGCGTGCGGCACCTGAGTCAGCCGCATGACCTGCTGGTTCCCCTTCACCCTCCTCGTCCCCATATGCATCGCCTGCCATGCGCTCAGCCACATTGGCATATAGCGTCAGCAGCACCTGCAGAGGGACTAACCAGCCAGCAACTTGGTGTCCTATACTAGAACAACAAATCGGGCTCAGACAGCATGTCATCAGCAACCGACCACGCTGGCCGGGGTGTGTTGGATCAAGCTGCTGCATCGTTTGACTCATTCACCTCTTCCCGTCGCACATCCACTTTGTGCAGAAACTCCTGCAAAGCGGATGACGTCAAGCCCTGCAAGGGATCATCCATACACAATGGGTCTACAGTAAAGCCTGCAACAAAAGCTGGGCTTGCTGGCCTGTTCGCTGCTGTATCCTGCCGCCAGGCCAGGCAACACTTGACGCCGGCTGGTGATGGTGCCAGTCGCCTTCAGCTGCAATACCATCGCATGATGCGCATGCCAAAAGGCCAACTTTGAAGCATCGTCGGCCACTCAGGCCCACTACCGTCCAGCGATCATGGCGCCCTACGATCGCAACCCACGGCGGTGCCCGTACCTCTGCTCCTGAGTCATCTGGCACCTCGAATAATCGCTGCAGGAGAGCGCTTGTCTGTTGTTCACTTATTAGCAAGCCCTCCATATTTCGCAACACCACTTCGCTCGTCGCTAAACACACATAATGTCAAGATCAACTGCAGTCAGCAGCCACTCCGTGCTGCCAGCAGTTTCTCGGCACCTGGGGTCCTTCCCAGCAGTGGCGGCAGTACAGCGGCGAAGGATGGCAAGGCAGCGCCTCATCAGCAGTTGGCAGGTTCTTCTTTAAACCGGCCACCAATTGTTGGAAAATATTTTTGGAAGTGATGGTATATTCAGGGAAGCAAACTTGACCAGCCCAAGATTCATTTACTCCTGCACGCAGGATGCACCTGCTCCTAGCAGTGCCAACCGTCAAGGGCAACAGTAGGGTGACTCGTGCTATACCGGTCCTTGCTGCACCCAAGTTTGATGTGCGCGAACATTTATATAGCTGCCAAAAGCTTACGTCAATACGAGATTGCCCACAATACAATTGAAACACGGCTAGTGATGCGGGGTGGCGGGGCGGCGGGAGGTAACGGGCGTCGTGGAAAGGAGACGGTTGAGCACAGCTAATCGAGCTTTTGCCCCTGTTTTCGATTGTTAGCGCCTTTGTTAGTTTGTACCTGCTATCTACTAGCGGTGTTAGTCCATCGGCCGTGATGGACCGCTGGGAGGGGCACCGCAACCCGAGCAGATCTAGGAGTCGCAGCAAGAGTCGCGATCGCCAGATAGAACAGAGAGACCAATCCGAGTCACCCCGCGGCAGGCGGCGTGCCAGCCCGCCCAAGCGGCGGCGGCAGAATGGTGACCGCGAAGAGCGCCGCCGGCGATCCCGCAGCCGCAGCAGGAGCAGGGGACGCTACGATAGAGGTGCACTGCATGGCACGCGCGTGCAACTGACATGGAAATATATGAAATCATGTGTGCTGTTGCAGCCTGGCACGCAGGTGTCCCACATCGTTGCCGGGCTCGACTCCCACCCTTTGCTGTCTGCGGCTTCCTGCAGCAGACTCTCGCAGGGAGCAGTCACAGCCAAGGCGCCGGGATCGCTCGACACCCAGCCGCGGGTACGCCAGGCGGCGCAGCAGCAGCCGGTCCCCGCCATGGCGTGGCGGTGAAGGAGGCGGGGGGTATGGCGGCAGGCGTGGGGGCAGCCGCTCTCCACTGCCACCCAGGGACCACAGCAGTCGCTGGGAGGAGCCCAGGTCGGGAATGCGGCCCCCACCACCCCAGCGAATGCCACAATCAGGTGGGGCAGGCACTAGACTGTTATGCCAGCAAGTTTGGACATTACCCTGTTGTCGTGCATATATAGCTGTCCTGTCGCTGCTGCACCGCTCGCCTTTTGCGCTGCAGTTCATATATTTCCCTGTTGTGCCCGCTGCTGCTGCCCAGCACAAACCGTGCATCCTCCAGTTGGTTCTCATGTGTAAGACAGCACTGCCTGGCCCGTCCGCAGATGCGCCTCCCGAGGCGGGCAGCATCCACCGCGCCCGTGTCGTGTCTGTGCGACCCTTTGGCGCTTTTGTCGAGCTGCCCGGATACCGCAAGCAGGCCCTGGTGCACCACACGCAGGTGGGCGCCTGGGTGACTGGGATAGATTGCAAACTCATAATTGAGAAACATCTCGCTGGCCGCCTGGCATGCTGCCTTCTGCAAATGTGTGGAAGTTAGCCCCCCCCCCCATCCCCCTCCCACCCCCACCCCACCCACCCTCTGCCTCACCCTAGGCACCCACCTACTCTTGACATCTTCTCTTAAACCACCCTCCTGGCCCGTTATCGATGCTCTTCCTACCCTTGAATCCATCCCCTGCTACCGAAGGTATCTGAGGACATTCACTTTGGGCGTGAGGATGACGATGAGATGAAGGTCAAGGCCCTGGAGTTTTTCCTGCCTCGCGGGGAGCAGGTAGGGCACAGACAGCTGAGCAGCCAGACTTGTTGCGCAGTGTAGTAGCGGCAACAGGCCGACGCATGGACGGGAGAGCTATGGCGGGTGTTTAACGAAATGCAGGGTGGGAATGGGGGATGTGGGGTGGCTACCCTATCCGCCCCCTTTGCACCAACCTGCCTGCCGCCTTCCCTTGTTTTACGTGCTGTCATTCGTTTTGCCTGGCTGTACTTACCACCGTGGCACTCGTCTTCCCGTGCACTTCAGGTGTGGGTGAAGATCTTAGAGGTGCGGCAGGAGGGGCCAGGGCCCCAGGGCATCAAGCTGGCTGCCAGCATGCGGGCGGTGAGCCAGGAGGATGGGCGTGACCTGGATCCAGATAACACCCTGGCAATGGCAGGTGGGTTATGTTTAGGTTGCTAGCTACCTTCCTTTTGAACAGGGTGTTTGGCTGTTGATTGGATGCAGACAAAACCGTGGCAGTGGCAGGTAGGGGTGCATGCCTGGGTGGCGGGCTGCAGGGAACTGGGTTTGTTGTGGCGATGGGTGGTTGTGGTGGTGGTGTCAACGTTGTGTTGCCCACAGAAGCTGGCCCTAAACGGCCTCCCCTCCACTGTATCTGTTGTGTGATGTGGTGCAGGGCGTGGCGGCCCTGGGGGAGGAGGCGGGGGACCAGGCGGTGGCGGCGGGCGTGATAGCGACCAACCGCCAGAGCTCTACTCAATACACCGGGCAGGCAAGCGCCGAGGGGTCTTTCTGCCAACAAGGAAGATGGGAAAGTCGTGGTCTGCACAGGGATCAGCCTTGAAATTGATACAGCAGTCAGCTCGTCATTGGAACGCTTCGTTCATCCTGACTCCTGCCTCCCTGCAAAAGAGTCCCAGACGGTGCCTCCCGTCTGCCTTTCCACCTGCTCCACCGCCTGCGCCCGCCTTGCTCCCGCTGCCTTTTGCAGCCGTGCAGCAGGTGCGTCCGTTTGGCGTGTTTGTGAAGCTGGAGGGGTACCGCAAGTACGGGCTGGTGCACTTCTCGCAGGTGAGACACACGTGGATTGGACAAGGGAGGTGTGGTTCATGGAAATAATTGGGAACGGGTGGAATGGGTGGTTCCTTTGAGAGAGGTGGTTGGCAAGTGGCAAGTGGGTGGTTGGCGGTTGTGCATGCTAGTCCTTAGCTGATAATTGGGTGGACAGCACATCTTGGAGAGTGAATATGACTCTATTAGTAGGTTGCCCTTGATTGGAGCAGCTGCCTGTTTCTGCCGCCACATGACAAATCACCGGCCCTCCCTCTGTCTCTTTCTTTTCCCCTTCCTCCCAGATTAGCGACCACCTCAGCTTTGCGCGTGAGGACTCAGATGAGGTGAAGGTGAAGGAGATTGGGGAGATCCTGTCTGTGGGAGACCCAGGTGGGTGGGTTGATTTGGGGTGGGCAAGTGGGTTAAGAGCCATGGTGTGCAGCAGTGTGGTGACTGGTGCGCTGAGCGTTGGTGGCATATACCTTGTGATGTTAATACACCCATCGATGTTGTGTATCTTCCTCAACCCTACCAACAGCAATCACCACCAAAATTGCCATGTTTTTGCGCTTCAGTGTTTGTCAAGGTTGTGGACATCACACAGGACGAGCGTGGGCCCAAGGTGAGGGGCTAAACCTACCTATCGCAGACACCCACATGCGCACCTTGCCGCCGGGGCGGGTTCAGCTGGCAGGCTGCAGCCGCCACCCCTCTCATTGGCTCACGCGGACAGCCCTGCACCCCGAAAGCAGCCCAGGGTGCGGTTTGATTTTCAGCTACTCACCCAGGTCCAGCATTGGTGGTGCCAGGCGTGCTTAGTCTGCCTCGCACTGTCCCCCTCCTGATCTGGCGGCCCGGCTGCTGCTGCCTCCCTCTGACCCCCCTCTGCCAACAGGGGTCCACAACCCCCAGATTGCTACCAGCCTGCCCATTTCAGTGCTGTTGCCATGAACCGCTGCCTGCAGATTGGGTGCAGCATCAAGTACGTCAGCCAGAGCGATGGCGCCGACCTCGACTCCGCCAATACAAAGTACCGGCCGCGGGGCGGTGATGGCGCCGGCAGCTTCCAGGCACGCCAAGCTGCTTTCTTTGTGCTATGAGCTTGGGTGGCAGAAGCCAGGGGTGTATCGCTTTGTACTTTGGGTGGCAAAGAAGGGGCAGCGCCTAGTGATTGGTTGATCTGGTCAGAAAATCAAAGAAGCGTTGCATGGTGCGGCAGGGACGTTTGGGATGCCATTGACAGCCGCCATAAGTTGGTCCAGACTTGCGAGGATCTCTCCTTGGTCCTCAAGGCACCAGCTGGGGTGCCCCTGCCCTAGATTTGCCAGCCAGCCCACGCCGCCCCGCCCCAACAAGAAACCAAACAACTTGACCCCGTCGCCCCCGCTGCGCCTTTGCTCTACGCAGGGCCAGCAACCCATCGGTGCATCAGCGGGCGTTGCGCACGACGGCGCTGTCGACTGGGGCCATCTCAAGGCTGACGTAGTGCAGTACGGCACAGGAGGGCAGCAGTACGAGATCCTGGCTGGAGAGTCAGATGACGAGCGTAACGGCACTGGCGGGGCGCCGGGGCGTGGAGCGCCGATGCCGCCGCAGCGCGCACCGCCGCATGGCATGGCATCTGGAGCAAACATGGCGCCTCTTCCTCCCAGGTGTGTTGCAACTCCCTGCCTAGTTTTGGGCGGGGTTACTGCAGCGGTACGAATGGTATTGGGTAAAACAGTACATGATGAAGGGTAGGGCAGTGCGGGTAAAGAGGCTTAGTGCCAACCAAAGAAGATGTGGGCTTCTTATTTAAGGGCATTCAAGGTGCCAAAGCGGGGCTAAACCCCAGGTTGCGCCTGCCGCTTTTCTTGCCGCTGCTGCTTGCCACTCGCTTGTGCCAGTAGCCGCTGCGCCAGCTTGCAGCGCAATACCGCCTCCTCAGGCTCCAACCCTTCCTGCAGCTGCTCCTCCTGCTTAACCTCAGGCTTGCGAGCCTTTTTCTGGCGCCAAATGCGTCCCTTAGCATCCTGTTCCTGCCCAGCTTCCAAGGGCAGCGGCGCTGGTTGCTCCTGAGACGGCGCTCGTGCCTGCTGGCCTCCATCTATGTCACCTCCAATGTACAGCTCATAAAGCTGTCCGGGCTGCAGAAACCAGCCAAACACGCTGTACCGCGGTCGGTCAGTTGTGAGGGGCGTGACAGTGTGGTACCGCGGCACACGAAACAGTACCGCGGAGTTAAACTGCGGCACATAAACCCGCCCTTTTGGCTGCTCTTGCTGCACGGTGCCAGCCAGGTCCTTGCTATTGTTGCCGCCATGGTCGCTGGGTTGACACGCTGCTGCTGCTGCTGCACCGTTCTGTGCTGCTGCTGGTGCTGCCACTTCTGCTGTGGCTGTGGGTGCTGCTGGCTGTGTTCCATCTGGGCTAGCCTCCAAATCCACCAGGGCTCCCCCCATGCTTTCCTCCCAGTCCTTGGTGAGGTAGTAGATGCAGGCCACATCACGTGAGCAGCTGACCACCTCGCCTGTAAGCAGCAGCAGGCAGGGTAGGGGCAGTGGCTGGGTGCCTGGCCACCTCCCTAGTGCAATAAAAGAGGGTGCGCGCTAAAACTTCACCACTCTGTATGGGGCACTGCAGGTCTAGGCGGTCTAATACGAGGGACCATTAGTAACAATGGCCCCTGCAAGTATACAGTGGTGCAACGTTGCAGTTCACCACATGCTGTTGTATGCTGGCCCAAAGGCACAGATGGATCTGTTCTTACCACCAACGCACCCACCTGAGTCCAGCATGACGGGCGTGTATGCCCGGTCATCATGTGGTGCGATATGGTGGCCACGTTCGTACCGTGCCGCGCTGAAGGCGTTGAACTGATCCGGCAGCAGCAGGGAGAAGGCGCGGAGCAGGGCCTCAAGAGCCTCGTTCCACTCCTCCCGCCCGCTGCCCTTACCGCTGCTGCCAGCAGCAGGAGCACCCGCTTTGATGCTCCAGAAGCGGTGTGCAATGTTGTTGTGCTGCAT
Organism: Ettlia oleoabundans; assembly: GCA_019693395.1. Lineage (NCBI taxonomy): Eukaryota > Viridiplantae > Chlorophyta > Chlorophyceae > Chlamydomonadales > Ettlia > Ettlia oleoabundans. Next base: position 35,383 of record JAAMXP010001632.1, on the reverse strand, counting down.
GGAGGGCGAGGCAATCGCAGCGAGCGTTCTTGGGCTTGCAGGTGAACCATCACCTTTACCCATAACAACCAGACCCTTGCTGCCAAAGACTGCCGCCACTCCCTCGCTGCCTGCCCGCTCCCACTGGACCCACCGTGTAGTCCTCATCGGCTGCTGTGGCGTTCCAGCGGCTTGACGGAACCCTTTCTAATATGCGCAACGCGCCCTCCGCAACAAAGTCTGGCAGAAAGTTGGGCACCATCACAAGCCCGCCATTCTGATCGAGCAAGCGCAAAACGTCATATCGCGACATCCATTTGTTAACTTTTGGATACGATCCCAGCCAGTCCAACGCCCTGGATACCCCGCTGTCCGCTGCGCTGCGCCTCTTCTTGCCGGGTCGCTGCATGCTGCCCACATGCACGGCTCTAACAGTTCTACGGTTTAGAGGTGCATGGTTTGTGTGTGTGAATTATTGCAAACTTGTTGTGGAATCGCCGATGCTGTGTCGCCAGCGGGCGCGGCAGACGCAGCAGCACCGGCCTTCTCACCAAGCCCTCGTGTTCGCCGTCTTGCCACTGTTTCATGCAGAGGACGTGGAAGCGGTGCGGTGCTACCAGCCTGGATGACAGGTGGAGGCGGCACAGCGCCAGGCAGTGGTGGTGGGCCGCCTGCGGCAGGGCAGCCTGGCGGCGGAGGCGGGGATGGCGATGGCGGAATGCAAGTGACATCAACGGCACAGGCTCTGGCAATTTTGGAGGCAGCAGCAAAGGTGCGAGACATTGTAATGTGATGGGTGTGTTTGGATTCATGATGCGTGGTGGGTTTGCATACTTGCTGATGTGTTCCCTTGCATGCACCGCCTGCTGCTCTTTCTTGTGCGGCAAACAACCTGCATGCCACCTGCCCACCCCTGTCTGCCAGGCCAAGCGGGAGAAACGGAAGAAGCACAAGAAGGACAAGAAGGGGAAGAAGGACAAGCGCAGCAAGAAGGATAAGAAGAGTAAGCACAAGAAGGAGAAGCGGAGCAGGCACAGCAGCAGCGGCAGCAGTGGCAGCGACTCAAGTAGCGGCAGCGACTAAACGCTGAATAAGCTTGCTGCTTATACCATGACTCTATTCGTTTCTTCACTGCTATTGGTGTTTTCCTTGCCTTTAGCAGCCGCAACGCAGCAAAAATGCCTGCCACCTGCTACCAGTTATGCCGAGGCTATAACCAACACGACTGTTCTGGCACCGCAAGTTACACATCGGAAAGCATGGCACGCAGACCGCTGCCTTTGCCCATATGCAAAGGGGCCACATGCAGAATTCTTTCCCACATTCAAGCCGGACCTTCCTCCCTACTTGCCGCCAGGTTTGCTACCACCTGTCTCTGCCAGCGCTTCTGCCGCATCACTTAGCGCATGCTTGAGCTGCAACGATGGCGCCCGCACCACAGCTGCCTCGCTTGTTGCATGGGCTTCCGCCGCTGTCTGAGCTGCGGGCCCCGTTGCCCGCTCGGCAGACACCACCTGCTCCCGGCCCTCCTCTTCCTGCTGCTGGTGTCCCACCGCTTCAGCACCATTCTTCGGCTTGGTGCTCCCGTAATAGTAAGAAAGCTCTGTTGCCTCACTGCCGCCACCTTGACCCGTCGCTGATCCCTCTGGGTTAGCGAACGGCGCAGCAGCGCCGTGTGTTGCTTCAGCTGCGGAGGCTACGGGCTGCTGCTGTGGCGCCAGCGAGGCTGCTATGGCTGCTGCCAGCATCGCCTGCTCCTCATCCCTGCAGCCACGGCAACGTTGGGGGTGGAGGTGAAATAGAGCGACGAGTCAGAAGGGCTGTGCGGAAGGTAGTCCAGCAGGGCAAACAAATGGGCCAGCGCCACATTGCTGGGTGCGAAAGTTCGCAAGCAAGTGAATGCATGCTCGTGCAAAGAAGCACACCCTAAGCCAGCCACACACTTACACGCTGTGGGGTGCCTCCGCAGCGCTGCTGCCACTGTGCGGAGGGTCGCACTCTCCTCCGTCGCGTCCACTGCTGGCGAAGGATAGGGAGTGCACATCGCCCTCTGCTGCTGGCTGCTGGATGTGCTGGAGGCCCTGTTCTAGAGGCCACATGGCGTGGCTGTAACCTGCTGCTGCTTGCTTATTGCCGCATGTCGCGTCTCCCTGCTGAGTCTGCAGCCCCTGGCCTTGCTGCTGCTGCTGGGCGTCCAACAGGCTAGCCTCAAGCGCCAATTGAAGCGCCTCCTCCTCACTTAGAGCAAAAGTCGCCATGCCCGCAGCCAGCCCATTGACATCCACCTGCTCCCCAGCTTTACCTGCTCCCTGCGGGGTCCCTTGCTGACCCTCACGCTCACCCTGCTCCTGCTGCTGCTGCTGCGAGGGCAGGGTGGCAGCCAGGTGCTCTGAGGAGCGGCGCCCAGACCGCCTCCTCATGTTCTGCACACTCCATGGCGGGCTGAACAAACGTGCCGCCCGGCTGCTTGGCGAGGTGGGGCTGCCTGGAGAGGAGCCCCCTGGGGTTGCCCCGTCACTGCCCGCTGCATCTGCCACCTCTTCATCCTCCAGAGCTTTCGAAAGGCTCCTGGATGATGTCACGTAAATGCTGTTCTGCGGGGCGCGCCTGCGAGCGGATACCAGAGCGGGGTACAGATGGGACTGGTGAGATTTTGGAATGCATGGCAAGCAAGTGCTGGCTGCCACGACCTGGGGGGTGAAAGAAAGCAACTAAGGAACGCAACATGCGGGTGGCGGCAAGAGACAAGACAGTGGCAGCAAGCAGCGCAGTCAGCATGGCCATCATGCATCAGCGACTCACAGGTGCGGCAGAGCCTCCTCAGGCAGTGCCTGCAGGTCCAGTGCTGGTCCCACCAGCTCCTCCACCCGCAAAGCCTGCAGGTGGGTGGTGCTGGTCGTGTTTGTGGGAAGGGCTGTGGGTGGAAATTAGGGTGTTCTGGCTGCTAGAACATTGGAAATGGCGGAGGAGCAAAGGCCAGAAGCAACAGCTAGAGAGACCGCGCTGCCAGACCTGTATGAGGAAGATCAAGGCCGAATCATAGAAAAAGTCTGGCCGCACTGCAGCATGGGGGCAGGGTGGGAGGGTGGAACTTAACAGACCACACAGCGGCTGCAGTAGGTGCGGGCTACATGCGTGGTTGACCAAGCACGCCTCCCCCCAATAGCTTAGGACTGGCCAAGCATAAAATAAAAGCCGAGGGTCCTACTGCTGCCATGGCCGGCTTTGCGCCACTCACCGCTGTTGTGGTCGCCTTCAAAGCTAATGAAGTTCTTGTCCCCCGCATACGCCTGCAGGGGTGGAGGCACACAGTGTGCGTGCTGTGACAGTCCCCAACTCTTGGAAACTTTCACCCTTGTGCCGCAGCGTTGCAGCACCACTAAACCGGCCATCAATGGCCAGCATTAATTGCAACGCATAAACAGATCGTGCCAGAATGTGTTTGTGCAACACAAACCACTCATTCCACCACTTGTCACAAGACCCACCTGGACCAGTCGCTCGCTGTGGTGCTTGTTCACAAAGCTATCGTCCTTGGCATGACCTGTGTTGGTACAAGCAGCAGGGAGCGACATGTACGTTATGGGTTCGCCAGCGACAACGGCATGTTAGTGTAGGCTTATGTTTCTTTCACACTACAAGGCAGGGGAACCCGGGCTCAGGCAACGACACCTCACCGAAGAGTGCAGGTATGAAGGAACCACCAACGCAGTCCAAAGGCGCTACCGCGTCCACAGAGAAGGCAGCCCGCTTACGCACGCTACGCTTCAGCATCGCCAGTGCCATCTGTCAGAGGGGAGTGGAAAGGCAGACCACGAGTAGGTGCAGAAGTGCAAGCGGAGCATCACGGTTTAGCTCAGTAAACTGCTGGGCACTAGCAACTGCCACACAACTTATCTGTGTTTTCATTCGCAATCCCAAGCCAGCAATAGCTCAGGAGGACAACAGACTACAGCAATGCACCGATTGCAGCATCAGCGCATCAGCAACCAAGCCAGCCATCCACCTTGAGCAGGGGTTTTGGTATGCGCAGCTGCTGCTCGGTGCCCAGCTCCATCATCAAGTCAACCAGCCTGGAAAATGGGCTGTCCAGAACCTGCAGCAATGGCAACAAGTTGGGACACACGTTGCAGCAGCAAGCAGTAATTAGGAGGGGTTGGTGCCCGGAGACATGCCTGACTCTGCAATCAACTTCCACTTCAATGTTCAGTTGATCCACTCTGCTAAAACTTGGGTTTCAGCTACGCAGGTTGGCCGCCCTTCTGCCCCTACCCACCCACTTACCATGCCGGCTATTGAAGGGTCTTGCTGGCTATACAGCAGTGCTGTGACAGCCCCCATGGAGCGGCCCCACAGCCCTATCGTGCTGGTGCTGCCTGCAGTGCAGTGCAAGGTGGGGCAGAAATGTGTGACAGGAAAGGCAGGTGGCAGTAAAAGGCAAACTGAAAGTATGGTATTGTCGAGCTGTTGCAGGCGGTGAGTACATATCAACACAATATGCTGCAACAAGAATGGCTGTGCTGCAGTACCTTCGTCCCGCAGGTAGTGCACCACTGCCGCCAGGTCATCCACCTCCATGGCCCCTAAGGTGACGTAGGTCCCCTCTGACAGCCCAGAGCCCTGCGGTACAACACAACACCCACAAAGAAACACAGCTGTGGATGCATCTGTAATGAGCTCAAAAAGGTGTACGCTGGGTGCAGGAACGGGGATGCAAGCTCACCCAATGCCATCCGGCTTACTGCCCATATGGCATTTCTGCCTCGATCAACTCAGCTCCCCCAGCAGCCGTCCAACCAGCAAGCGGAGTACATGAACACGTCCTAGCAAACAAGCCCACCCAGCCTGGGCACCCACCGCAAAGTCAAAGGCAAACACAGTGATGCCCTTGGGCAGCAGGTGGAACAGCATCTCTTCAGCGTCACGCCGGCTGCCGCTGTTGCCTGCGCAAGCGGCGGTAAAGGCAGACAAGCTGCGTGAAAGAGGGCCTATGACACCGGTGGTTGAAACTGGCAAAAACTGGCACCCATCTGACTATTATCGGTTGGTGGGGAGGAAAGAGACAGATGAGCCGAAAGTTAGGCAGCAGCTGGGCAGCAACAGCAGGAGCTCACAATGACAGTAGATGACGCAGGGGAGGCGGCCATCAGCGGAGGTAATCACGCATGGGCGGTAGTGGCTGCCTTGAAGCTTCTGCCCACGCTTGTTCTCCTGCAGCCAGGGAAGGAGCACCCACCAACTCAGCACCCACCAACATATTGCTAGCCAGGAGGGTGCAATGCCAAGGCCCCTGCCCAGATTTCAGATACCGACAGTAACGCACCAGCGTCACATCTTGCCGGTAGTAGCGCCGATCATACAGCCTGCAAGCACAAGGCACCCACAATGGCAGCAGCATGCAAGGTTGCCCAGTCAGCACGTGAACTGAGCCACTTGTCGATATGCAAGACAACCACGCTGCCATGAAAAGATTGCTCGCAAGATGTACACAAAGATGATGCAATGCTGCCTACTCATGAATGGCAGCAACAATGAAGAGCAGCAAAGCGGCCAGCCGGCGCCACCCAAGCCTTCACCCGCCCAGTACCTGAAGGCGGCGCGCCTCCCGCCTACAAGGTCTGCCTCACTGTAGCTGTCATCGCGTGGCGGCCGGCAGACAGCATCTACAAGTTGATCCCACAGACCCGCGAGGTTCATCCTAGTTCCGTCCTAGAGCTGAGGCAGCAGTGGCCAGGAGGCTGCCGCTGCGGCCGCAGCGTTGGCGGTCCGAGCAGGCCCGCCTCCTGCTGCTGTCGGAGCGGATCGCCGGGACTGCAGAGGGCTAGTGGCGATGCCGTGATGTTGCAGGGCTACGGTTCCTGGTCAGAGACTGCTCAGAGTGTGCCTCGATCTGTTCGGCGCTGGCTCTTCCCCGTGGCGCCCGGTGTGCTGCACGCCCATGTAAAGCTAATGCCAAGGCTGCCCAAGCACTGCAGGTGCCGTGAAGGGACGAGTGGGACATGCTGGGTCACCGCAGCATGACCTTCATAAATCATGAGGTAGCTTGATGTGCTGTTTGTGTGGCAGTGATCAGGATGTCGGAGAGCAGCCTGGACTCTGAGCTGGTAGCGGCAGCGGGGGCGAGGAACAACGCCAGGAAGCGAGCCCGCAAGGCGCTCAGTGAATCAGAGGAGGAAGGAGTGTCTAGTGAGGATGTGTCGCTGGACGATGAGAGCGACTTGGAGGAAATGCGGGCAACCAGGCACGTTTCCTGCCCTCTCCGAAGCTTTGGCATAAGCACAAATTGCACGGATAGTCTTACAACCAGCGCCTGCCCATTGGCAACAGCAAAGATGCGACCTCTCACCTCTGCCTTCTGCCGCCACCTGCCGCCGCCTCTGTCATCTGCTGACTGGCCAATGCTGCGCCTCACACTAGTCCTAAACCCCTTGCCCCGTTTCGTGCACGCAGCAAGAAGCGCGGCCGCAGTGGCAGCGCTTCTAAGCCGGCCAAGAAGCGGCAGGCAAGGGGGCGGGGTGCCGCTGCTGGATCGTCCGAGGAGGCAGCTGCAGAGGACGAGGAGGATTCATCAGACGAGGAGGATTGGCTGGAGATAGATGAAGATGATTTGATTCAAGATGAGGAGGATCGCAAGAGGTGAGCCTAGGTGCAAGCCGTAATTTAGAGTTGGAGGCTGCTTGAGGTTGAGTAGTCATGGGAGCGGGACATATGGACCCTGTTCGACTCCCGCTCGGCGAATCGTGCAACTGGGCCCCTGCACAATCTGTTGGTTTCTGATCAATAGGCCATGTTGATCCATGCTCTTGCCACTGACACGTGTGAGCTTTTTTGTCCTGCTCTGTAACTACAGGCTGGCGGCAATGACTGAGCTGCAGCGTGAGTTGGAGCTGGCCACCCGTGCTGAGAAACGCAACCAGGAGATGCAGCGCCAGAAGCTGCTGGCAAAGGTGCGGCCATTGGTGAAATGCCAAGGTCATTGAAAGTGTTCACATGAGACGTGTGTGCAGACGCAGCTGGGTTTGTAAGTAGCTGTATTCTGTCGCCATAAATCCTCCTCCTCAAAGTGGTTGGGCCCTGAGTCTGGTGGCTACCCCGCTTAGCTTCTGTGCCTGCATGCCATGCAGAATGATGCCAAGGCTGAGCAGGCAGGCGCCAAGGCTGCCAAGCGTGTGGGGCGCGCCAAGTCGGGGCGGGAGGAGCGGGAGGAGGCAGCCAAGAAGTCGGCAATGGAGGAGTTGAAGGCAGCAAGGGAGCGCAAGGCGCGGGGGGCAGAGGAGCGGTGAGCAGGTGGCTGTGTTTGGCACCGCTGGCGATTGTGTATTTGGGTATGGCAGATCTGTTTTAGCTGATGGAGCTGGAGTAGATGGTGCCATGCACGCTGCTAGGGTGTAATGGTTGACTCGTGACTGGACCACAATCACTTTTGAGTGCTTTCCCACCAGCCTTGATGCATCAGTTGATGTTTTGCTCCATGCCTGCCCTGACATTTGCCTTGTCTGCAGTGCGCGCAAGCGTGAAGAGTCTGAAGAGCTCGAAGACGAAGAGGAGGAGGGTCGGGGCCGTGGCTCGGGGAGGCGTCATGCGGATCAGGAGGATTCAGAGGACGGAGCGCTGGCATCAGGTGTGATCCTGGGCTAGCTGGCTGGCTGAACATTTCGTTGGTGGCTACCTCAGATCGCACCTTGTTGCTTTCAGAGTTCCTTTGTGAGCTGGATAGGGACTTAGAGGCCTGGGTGGGTGATTGATGCACCAGCCATGGTTTTCCACTTGTCGACATCCTGCGATCACCTTGCATGTCAGCCTGCGTATTGTGCAGAAGGAGAACTGTCAGAGGAGGATAGGCGAGACGTGGGCCTGTATGGTCGGCGGGGCATGCAGGTTACCTTGGGTTGGGGGGCTATTTGCCTCCTATCCCTCACGCCTGCCCTGCCTACCTCGAGTATTTCTGCTGGCCCGCCTGCGCAGGCTGGGTAACCCATTTCAGTTATTAGAAGAGCGGTTGTTGTGCTAATGCAACAAGTGTGGCCATGGCGTGATCTTTGCCATGCCAAATGTTGCTCAAGTGCCTGTCTGTTGTCCACTACCTGCCAATTTGTGTTGTTTTCAGGATGGTGAGGACGAGGAGGATGAAGCACCACTCGAGGATGTAAAGAAGATTCAAGGTAAGCCCGTGCCTGCCTGCCTGCCTGCCTGCTGCCGTCTTCAACCCATTCGATCAACCACCTTGTCTCAATTGTTTTCGCTGTGCTATCCTTGAGGATAGCTATGCTCGGCATGTTGTTTGCATTGCTCCCCATCCCATTGTCATCATCCCAATTGCACCCTGCCTGCCGTTGCAACCTGCAGTGCGGCGGCACAAGCTTGAAGATTGGGTGAACGAACCCTTCTTTGAAGACACGCTGCCAGGATGCATGGTGAGGCAGGGTGTGTGCTGCATTGGTGTTGGCAATTCGCATGGCAGGACATAGCACGGCAGGCATATAGCAAGTCTGCCTGTTTGCCGGGCGGGGGCAATATATGGCAGCGCTGTTGGCTGTGATCTGCCATATACTGTTGACAACCCTTACTGAATATTTGAAGCAAGCGTCGCTGACTGGGCTCTGCAGGTGCGTATCGTAAGGAGCGAGGTGCCAGGCCCTGACGGTCTCCCCATAAAGCATTACATGCTGTGCCAGGTGGTGGCGGTGGAGACACGCGCACCTGGATACTACAAGTAAGCTATCGGCAGTGACGTTTACAATGGATTTGTCTGGGGGGTGTGTTGTGGG
>JAAMXP010001632.1:0-26610 GCA_019693395.1 Ettlia oleoabundans | reverse complement strand
GTTGCGTGGGTGGGTGCCCGTATGGGTGTACCGCTGCCCTCTTCCAAGGACGCATAGGCACATATATCAACAGCTGCAGCTGCGAGCATCACCTGCCAGCCTTCAGGCTTTCTGGAGCTTTGCGGCGCACTATTTTTTTCGTTTTCCCAAGTGCTGAGTTGCTGGGGGACCCTGGTGCCAATATCCCGTGCTCTTGTCTTATGTTGGGCGCAGGGATTCTGGGCAACCGTGGCGGTCACCTTACCCTTTTGGTAAGGGTAAAACCGACAAATGGCTGCTGGTGGAGCGCGGGAACAGCCAGCGTGGCATGCCAATGTCGTTGGTGCGTGATGCCTGCCTGGCAGCTCTGATGAGTGGGCACGGAGGGTTGCGTGGTGTGCATCGTTATACAAGTGACGCCTTTTTACCATGTTGAGCAATTTTGGGTTGCAGTCAGGCAGCTGACTGGGATCCTTGCAGAACGTGCGCATGCCATCAATGAGTCCCTTGGTGGCTGTCATCATCTCTCACAAATAACCACAACTGCACCTCAAGTATACCGCTGATACCTCTTTTTGCAGGTTTCGAACTCTCAGTTCTCAGAGCACGAGTTTGAGAGCTGGCAACGCACACTCAAGGAGCAAAACCGTCCTCAGGTGGGTGGGCTGCGGTCCAATGGGCCAATCAAGCTTCCTAGACTTGCGGCCTGGCCTTCAATCTCCTAGCAAAACTCACGTGAGAGCTGCTGGTTGCCTCTTGTGGTATCTGCAGGTCAGCCGCCGCACGGTCAAGGACACACTAGAGCGGCTGATGAAGGCAAACACGTGAGGCATTGCTGCGCTGCCACTGTTCTTTGCCCGCTGTGCCGGTTGATTGCCACCGCCATAGCCAGAAACCACACCAGCCACACCAGTTGCTTACAGTGGAGCAATGTCCTACGTGGACAATGCAACCAGTTCACTGGATACATTGTTCTGGTCACCTTTAGTCAGATATCATTGCAAAACATTACGAGTTGCACCTAGTCTTTCACAAATGTATCCATGGTCTCTTTCGCCTGCAGCTACACATACACCTCTGAAGACGTGGCGCGGGTACTGCAGGACAAGAAGGCAAAGGGCATTGCCCCACGCAACCTTGGTACGTGCTGCTGCTCTGCTGCAGTTTGTCCCCGCTACTGTCGCGCATCCGAGAGTTGCTCATAAGATGGGCTGAGGAGAGCTCTGAGAGGAATCCAGCCACAATCACCCATTGAGCTGCTGCATTAGTCTTCTTCTGTACCTCCGCCTGTACTGTCTGCAGCGCTAGAGAAGGCACGGCTGGAGGCGCAGCTGTCTGGGGCAAGGGAGCATGGGGAGGAGGAGAAGGCGGCAGAGTGAGTTGTGCTGGCACGCTGGCCCTCACTGGCTGTGTTACCCATTGAGCTTTGCTTGATGGTAGTATTCTGCTGCCATGCGATAACTCACCAAGCACCCGTTCATGCCCCTTCCCTGTTGTTACAGACTGGAGGCGCAGATTGCCCAGCTTGAGGCGGCGATGGAGGAGAGCAAGGGGAAGCGGCGGGGGCACAACATGGCGGACCTGAACAAGCGCAACGCTGATATGAACTTCAAGGTAAGTGTCTACCAGGGCGGGTTGGCTGTTCAGGGTGGACATCAGCCATGTGTGGATACAGTGTTCGGCAAATGGCGCGAGTAACATCACGAGGGCCTGACAGGTCACCTGACAGGTCACCAGAGCAGGCAGCCAAACAATGACCTTGCCTCCTGTACTTAATACACCTCCCCACCGCCTGCAGAATGCGCTTGACAACGTGTCCAACAAGGTGGGGGCCGCAGCTGGAGCACAGGACGCACGAACCTCCCAACTCGACCCCTTCAGGTGAGCCAGTCATGGCTGCAAGTGTCGCACAGCAGTGCAGTGGGCCCTGCAATGACTAGCTACTGCCTGGCATCCCGTGTGCCTACATTGTTTGCGGCTTCAAGTTGAGTTGGTAGGTGACGTCCTATCCTCTTCTCTGTTGTAGTCGACGCGCCACGAGGCCGATGATCTATTGGAGCACCAAGCGGCAGCAGCAAGGTGCACATGGTGTTGGGTGTACACTGGCCCTACATATTGTGTATTTCAAGTTGGCTGTTGCCGTGGTGCTCACGGTCTTGTTCCCCGAGATCGTCTTGGCTTGGTGTAGTGCATCGCAATTGATAGCTTGTTATGTGCGAGGTTATTTCGCAGGAGAGGAAGAGCCAGCATCACAGGAGACGGCCGCCGCAACCAACGGCGCTGCGGGGGGGGAAACCGAGGAGGCACAGCAGCAAGAGCAGCAGCAGAAGAAACGACCGGACTTGGATGCTATTGTTGATTTGAGCAGCCTCGACCTGTCCATATTGGAGCGCCCAGCACGCCTGCCACCTATGGCTAGGGTGAGCCTGGGAGCCTGTTGTTCCGTGCTAAGTGTGTTTGCTGCTTTCTTGCGCTGGCACAAGACTGAATCTCACGGCACGACCTGCATGCAAGCTGCACTTCTTTGTCTATAGCTTTCTTCCTACATGAATTGCGCGTATAGGAACCAGTGCCCCTGATGGAATGACTGTCCCTCTCCTGCCCGCAGAAGCTGCTGGGGCCAACGTGGCGTCCCGCACCTCCGCCGCCGGGTGCCCGCATCATCTCGTTTGAGGAGTACAAGAGAAGCAAAGGCTGGACTTGAACACCTGTATAAGGGCTGGGCGTGACAATTTGTTGCGTTGCTATGGCTGTAATGTGCAGAAGTGGCTTCAGACATAGTCTGTCAAATTGCAACGGGCTGCTGCGCGCGCTTCGGTTGGCTGACTGGGCGCATATGAGGATTGGCCGCACCTACCCTGCGGAGCGTAAGTATGGAAGCTCTGCGTCGCTCCTTGCGGTTCCGTCACGTGGCAGCGCGGTGTGCCGAGTGCTCTGTCATACGTGGGCGAAGGCCGAGTCGCGAGCGGCGATGCCAACCGGGGTGTTCCCGCCCAACTGCAAATGTGGGGTCAAATGCAAGGCGGTACGGGACGGGTGAGTGCCTCGGAACTGCCCCGCCCAAATGCCGTGGCCTTTTTCTAACAACCGAAACCTCACTGGCCTGATGTGGTGCAGGTCTCACTTCTGGGATTGCCGGACGGCTGAATGCGAATACAGTGCGCCCTGCCCCGCCATTGCGCTTCGATTAAGTGGTCGCGCCGATTTGGTGGTGGCATGAACATGTGCCGCCCGCCCGACTTTGTCTACTCGTTGGAGCAGCAGGGGTAAGAAGGGGCGGACAGAGATTCCTCTGATGATATGTTTTGACAATACTAGAACACGCTGCGAAACACGTGCATATGTGCGCCATTTATTGTAATGAGGCAGCCCACCCTGCCCCTGCCGCTCTGCAGGAGCCCTTTACTGGATGACGCGCCACAGGGCCTGTGGGAGGATGACGGCCTTGAGATAACGTGGTTGCATGAATCGTCGTGCTTCCTTCACCTGCATGCCTGCATGGAAGGCATCGCCAAGCAGCTGCACTGCCAGCTGCATGTCTTCACCTCCCGCGAGCTTCACCGCCTGCTGCTGGCGACCTACAAAAAGGCCGAGGGCAAGCCGGGCAGGCAGCGCGACCTGCGGGCGGCTTGGGAGGCCACCTTTCATGGCAACTTTGAGCTCTACAGGTGGGCAGGCACATGAAGCGAGGTTGAATGTGAGGGTGGAAGGGAAGCTGAGCTTGGAAAGGACTCATGGGAATGTTGCAGGATCATACCAACCACAACACATATCTTCAGGGTGACAAGCAGGACTTGTTGCGGACTGGTTGGTGTGTAGGCACAGCCTGTTGTTGACACCTGAAGCTGACCATAGTTTGGCCTCCAAATTCTTACCTGCCTTTCTGCCTGCTTGCCTTCCTGCAGGCTCAACCCTGAAGCACATTTCAAGCTCAGGGAGGTTGCCGGCACCACTGCTGCCACGACTGGAGCTGCCCCAACAGAGGCCGCTGCCCCCGCAGCAGCAGCTGCCAAGCCGGCAGCTGCCTCTGCTGCCGACGCCCAGCAGGGGCCTGCTGCTGAGCCTGGCACCGCTCCCATGCCAAATGATGGCAATCCTGCGGCTGAAGCACCCAAGAAGGCAAGCGCGGCTGTGCTCGAGACTGACCCTCCACCACCAGCTGCTGGGACTCCACTTACATCCTATGTGAAGTGGACATAGCGGTGGTCGGGTCCAAGCGCCCGCGCCTGTTTGCGCTCTTCCTTCAGTATGCCTACTTTGGCATAGACCTGCACACCCTGTGCAACGAGATAAGGAGGGTGGCACTGTCATTGCAGTTGGGGTCTCTGTTGACTCTGCCGGCATCATCACGGCATGTCTGAGGCTGTGTGCACTGCGGTGCTGTTCCATATCCTCTACACAAGCAGAGTTCATCTACGGGCCGGATACTCTGAAACCCTCAAGGTTCCTCTCTTGCCCTGACAGCAGATGGGCATCCGCCTGGACCGGCAGCTGGGACCGCTGCTGAGGCTGTCCCAGCTTTTGGGAAGCACCGCTTTCAGGGCAGCCCTTGATGCTGCCCTGCATGGTCGGCTGTTCCATGACAATGCTGGTATCTGGGACGCCGTCAACGTCGCTGAGATCTGCGTATGTGCTGTCTAACCCCAGGCCAGAATACCCACACAACTTCAAGGTCTGGCGGGTTGCAGGCTGCCCAAGACCATGTCGGCATTGATTGCAAGCCTGGTCTCCTTCGACATCGAAGAGGACATTTTCTCCCAGGTGAACAAGGTGGACGCACTCAACACCCTGGAAGGCACAGCCAAGATGTTGGCACTGCACCTGCTGATGACCAGCCCTCAGGAGCGCGCGGAGAAAGGGCCGAGGACTCGTTGGAGCGCTGCAGCCGAACTGGAAAAGGAGCCGCATGAGAGTGACTGGGTTGATCAGCAGGGGCAGCAGCCGCAAGGCCAGGTGCTGGTTGTCAAGGCATCTTGTGGTGCTGCAGCAGGGCAGCCGGCGGCTGATGTCAAGGCTGAGGACAACCGGGAGCCGCCCGAGGCGGAGGTGTCGGCGGGAGGTGAGGAGGCACCCACCAACAGGCTCACCACGGAGCAGCTGGGGCAGACTCCTTACAAGTCGCTGCAGCCACTTGCCAAGCAGCGGGGGCTGAAGGCGTCAGGGTGCCATGGGGGTAGAAAGGATCAGCGCCTTGCAAGCGCAGTTCTGTCAAACTCTTGCTCAGCAGCAGCAGGGGTGGGTTGGAGGGTGAGGCAGTTCTGCTCAGATACACCAACACAAATCTGTGCTACACAAGCACTTCAAGACTGCTAGTCAGTGTGTCACTGACACTAATCTTCTGTCCTGCACGTCCTTCTGCAACATATTCTGCCTGGTGCAGGAAGGCAGGCGAGTTAGTTGCTCACCTGCTGGAGGAGGGCAGTTAGATCCAGGGAGAGACGTGATCTAGGCAATTTGCGTTCAAATGGTCCAGCAACATGGCAGGGCAAGACTGGGGCGCCGTGTGCAAGCAGTGCATTCCTGGGCTATTTGGCTCAGGATCAGTCAAGTACCATACGTATAAGCAATCAGCGATCCCAATACATATGTTCTGTGCCATTCGTGATCTGCCAGTGTAAAAAGAACTTTCAAAAAACATTTCCACTTCAAACAGCGCAAAACCTGGGTTGAAGCTGCCGGTTGCTCGGTGACAGTAGAACTGACACTGCTGGGTGCAGGCAGTAGTGCTGTGCTGCTGCCCGCGACAGCTCAGCAGGTGGACTTGCAGTCTGACTCGCTGCTGCTGTCACCTGCTCCTTCCCACAAGCAGCGCCTGCTCCATCCGCTCCTTCAGTGCTTGCTGCTCATCTGCAGGGCAGCATCACATAACCACCACAACAGCAGCAGTTGTGCCGGCAAACGGTTGTATGCCCAGACAGAGTTGACCGGAAGCAAGGGTGGTTGGCAAAGCTTTCAACGCCATCGTCCAGCGACATCGCGCCCACCAATCTCCACCTCACCTGTTTCAAGGAAAGTGTAGTCTGCCGCCTCAAGCGCCAGTGTGCGCACCTTCTCCTCACTGCGTCACACAGCAGAAGCACAACATAGTGTTCTTGATTAAGAGGGGGCGCATGCAGCAACCACCTGTTTCTTGCAAGCCGCGCCCAGGAGGCATTGCAGCACTGCTGCCTGCCTGCCTGCTGACCGGCGGCAAGCACCCCAGTTGCCAGCACTCACTTGAGGTGGAAGGCTGCTGCTGCTATGGCATACTCTCGAGACAGTGTGGTCGCAAACACACCAGAGTCGTCCGTGCAAAGCACCACTGGGTGACCTGCACACACAGGGCCAGGTGGAGACCAAAGGTGGGTGTTGAAGTGGAGGTTAGGGTGGAGCAACAAACCCGCCCAGATGGTGGCTTCCTGTGCCTGCCAACCGGCAATCAACGGAAACAGCCGCTTCTTTTATTTGCCTTCCCATCAGCACAGCATTGCCACAAACATTATGGTCCCTCTCGCTGAATCCAATGCTGGCCGTGATGCCGTTGCTGACCAAGCTGAAGTACTGCAAGCCGGCTGGCTCACCTCCAGAGTGGAAGGCTGAGAAGTGGTGGGCGGCATAGCTAGGCACGCTCTCCGTGATGACGTTGCTGGATAAACAAAGCTCTAATGGAATGCAAGAGCTGCAGCCAATACGGCAAGCCCAGCAGGCGCAGCACGACAACCATCAAGAGCGGCGTCGAGGCGCTCACGTGTACTCCACACTGCACATGAATCCCAGCTGCTGCTGTTCTTTTTATTGCGTTGGGTGCCCTTTCTAGCTTTTGCCTGGCTGCCCCATACCCTGCCTTCATCAATCCCCCCCTCCCTCATTTGGGTCTCGTGCTTCCTGGCCGCCTCCTTCAACCCCCATTTCACTCACTCTAGCAGCTGCCGCTCCAACGTTGCATCCAGGCAGCACATGTGGCCCAAGCGATCCGGTCGCCAATCCAAGATGGCGGCAGTCTCCTCTGCAGCAGCAAACCCAATGACAACACCGCTAACAACACCCGACACATTTCGCACCAAAACCAGAATATGCCACAGCTGGATACCCCACCCACCCCATGCAGGCAACCCAGTATACAGCTTCGAGCCGTGGTGCTGGCTGCGCACCTGGGTTCCACACCTCGCCTGCATGCACAGTCACCTTCAGACCCTGCTGCCGCGCAAAGTCTAGCGCTGGGAGCCAGGTCTGCCACTGCAGGAAAAAACCGCCAGGAGTAGCGCAATATGCCCTGAGTTACTGGCATCAACAACATGCATGCTCCTGCTGGCAATCTTGATCTGTGCGAAAGCAAGACGGAGCGGAATTAGGCTAAGCCGGCAACATGAAGAACACGGCAGCGCCTAGACCTCACTTGACCAATGCTAGGATTGCCGCTCAAATCAAGGCCCACCACGCCTTTGTTTCTAAGCCTAACTGCCAGCCGCGCTGTATCCAAGGCTTCCTCTGCTGACTGCCGCCGATCGATGCTGAGCAGCAGGCGTATCTGGATGTCTGCAGCCACAAAGGAGGTTAGTGGGAGGTGAACTTGCCGTCCGGGCTTCAGACTTGCTCGTTGAAGCCAGCCATTCTCTCGATGCTGTGGTGTGCATGCGTCACCCACGCTGCTGCTATCGTAGTACCAGCAGGCAAATGCGAAATTGAGCCGCTCACCTATAGCCCTTGTGCTGGCAGCGTAGTAATCGCCAATGCCCTGCAGCACTGCGTCCATGTACGACTCCTTGCTCATGCCGTGCTCTGGCCGCGCCTGCACCCCATGCCAGTGACAGGCAACCAAAACTGCAAACGGAGTGAAGCAGCAGCATTGCCTACTTCGACATTGTGTAATGCAAAATCACCTTCGCACAGCACTCCTGTCGTTCAGAAAACCAACTACCTCGCTTGCCCAGAACACCAATCTGATAGGTCCTGCTGAAGGTGTCTGAAATGTGCGCAAAATGGGCACTCGCTTCACCTTGGGTGTGGTGCGAATCTCAGCGTAAACCACATGGTCTGCCGCCATGTCCTCAACCATCTCCCGGGTGATGCGAGTGATGGCGGCATGCTGCGTGGTGATGCGATGGATCACATCGAATAGCTTAAAGCACTCCCCCAATGTACGGCTGGCTGCACATGGGAGCAGCAGGCAAGAGGGCTGCCTTGGTTCCAGGATGCTTTCACATGGCGGCAACCGACAGCTAGGCAACAGGCACAGGGAAGCAAGCGCACCTTGCTGTGTGAGACGCTGCAACTCAGGGAGGCTTATGGCTGTGCCATCCAACTGTGCAGATAGCTCCCTGCATGATCCGGTCAAGCCATGTCAGAATGCGTTCAACACCTGCCTGGCAGGCTCCCCAGCCTTTCGAAGGGCGAGCCGGCATGCATCCTGCAGAGCGGCTGTCGACGGCAGGCATGGCCGGCTGCATCGTAACGCGCGCCGCGTACCTTATGGTGCTGTCTCGTATCGAACCATTCAGGTGAGCATGCAGCTCTACCTTTGGCAGCGTTCTGCAAAATTCTAGCAGCTCTTCCGTGTAGAACGCTTCACCTGCAGCCTGCATGATGGTTTCAACACGTTGAGTGGCGATCCAATGCCGCGCCGCGCCCCAAGGGTGCCACAAGTGATTGCAACTGCAGGACGGCAGTACGGGGTTCATGGCAACGACCGCTAGCGCCTTCTAGCAACACGCCTGTGAGATCGAAGCATCAGGTCAGGTCTTGAATCATATCTTGGATGCGCCATGGACGCGGTGCCTTCACCAGAACTCCACATTGAGTTCTGTTACGCACCCCTGCCACCCGAGAAGGTCCGCTGGTACAGCTATCGTGCTCCATACGATCGAAAAGGTTCGTTGGATGTCCTTGTTGCTCGCTGGAAGGCAGGCGGGCTTGGTGGACACGGTTGCCGTCCGCCTTCTTCACAAGCCGCTGCCGCCTCCCTGTTGCCAGCCACTGCCTGCCCTGCATGTTATGCCTTTCAGCCCCATAAGCCCCCCAAACGGAAATTTCTGCAGAGCTTGCTAAAGCGATTGAACTCCCACACCGTGGCTCTTTGCTTCGCTTTTGCGACGCCGACAACGCAGCCCTCGAGGCCGCTTACCGGTGGGTCGTGCTTGCTGCCCATGTTGCCTCACTCGCTGCTTTGTTTATTTGCAGAAGCATTTGGCTGTCATATGCTTACCTTTCCAGCTTTACAGCGTTATTGATGATTTCTCGTTAAGTTGAATCTTTCCTGCAGCCTGCATCAAGAGGAGTTGGAGCGATACTGGTGGGAGGAGGAAGCGGAGCTGCAGGGCGGCCCAAATGGGCCGGCCAGTGGCACCGGTGAAGCCGGCCTAACAGACATCCCACCTGCTGCAGCATCATTTGGCAGTACCGACTGGGGGTATTTTATGGGGAGCAAATGCACAGGCAAGGGGTTGGACTGCTTGCCGTTTAACGCCAAGGCATCCCTCTATTCCACCCCTGTGAATCATGTGGGTGCTTTATAACCAGCCCTGCCCCTGGTTGATTGCCGTCAGAGGCTCCCAATCCCTCACAAACAAAACCACCTATCCCATGCCCTCAGCAGATGATGCGCCAGGTGTGTCGGTGCGAAGTGGCGCATTTGAGGTCGACCTCCGCTGCCGCCAGCTGCGCCCCTGCTATTGGCCCGCCAACCGCCACCGCGTGCTGCGGGGGACCTGGTTTGCAGAGAAGAGCGGCGAGTGGGTCCCCCTCAAGGTGTGCACGAGATGCCACTGGGTGCCAGCAAGAACGCGGGCCTATGTTTTCTGGGCTTGGCTCACTACGCCAGCAATATCTGTAGGCAAACTTGTGTCTGGTTTCCCTGCACACCCTTGCAACAGGAGTCGCTGGCAGAGCAACTTGAGGAGGGCTACCGGCAATCCATATGGCTGCCGCAGCGAGGGCGCCTGCAGCAGCAAGCCGTGGGTGGCTATGCAGCGCGTTTGGACCTGACCACTCAGGTGGAGAAGGGCCTGTATGCTCTGTTTGTGTCAGGTGAGTTGCAATAAAAGTTCAAAAAATCTGAGAA
The DNA here is from genome assembly GCA_019693395.1 of Ettlia oleoabundans. Classification (NCBI taxonomy): domain Eukaryota; kingdom Viridiplantae; phylum Chlorophyta; class Chlorophyceae; order Chlamydomonadales; genus Ettlia; species Ettlia oleoabundans. The sequence goes on along the minus strand of JAAMXP010001632.1, from coordinate 16,595 downwards.
GTAGACTGTACTGGCATGCAATTGATTTATATGTAGATTTACTGGGCCATGCTGGCAAAGGGAGATGGTTGACGTCCTCGCTTGCTTCGCACTTCCTGCAGAGGAGGAGGTGTTCCTGGGCCAGGATACCGGCTGGGCCTGGCTGCGCAAAATTGGCGCCTCATCCATTGCTGGCCAGCAGCGCCTGCGCCTGCGCCGCGGCTATGAGCAGCCCACTAGTCGGGTGCGGACCTGCTGCTTGTCCAACCGGCTGCACCTACCAGCGCCCTGTTATCCACTGGCTTGCGCTCAAATGAAGTCTACTGTAGAGCAGTTTCCATAAACCTCTGTCCAATCTGCGATGGTCCTTGCCGCGGATATCACTCCACAGGCGCTGCTGGAGAAGGAGGCTGACCTGCGTCAGGAGGAACTGGATGAGGAGAGCGCCGCCACCCCCGTGTCGCGCTTGGTGCTGGTGGTGCACGGCATAGGGCAGAAAATGCAGGGGGCCAACATTGCACAGGTGGGTGAGGCTGCGCTAACCACTGACCTGTGCGTGTGTATGTGTGTGTGGCGTGGTGTGGGTGGGGGGGTGGGTGTGTTGGCGGTGGTGGTGGTGGTGGTGGTGACGGTGGTGGTGGTGGGGGCGCAAGTGGGGCAAGCTTGTAAGTGGCGCATACAGGCAGGGCGGCGTTTGGATCTCAGTAACGCGGGCAGAACAAGTGCTGGACACATCTGTGCTGTACTGCATGTTGTACCTTTCTGCTCCGTCGCCTGGCCCGCAGGACGCCGCCAACTTCCGCAGCGTGCTGCGCCAGGTGGCCCAGGACCAGTCACAGCAGGGCCTGCTTGATGAACAGGCAGCGGCAGGTGGAGTTACACTTTGCTTGCAGCTGGCTGCCTGGCTAGTTGGCGGTAGGATAGTACTCAAGTGTGTCTCGCCGTAGCGCTTGCCGTTCAGTTCCTTGCCCACGATGCGAACTTTCTTTGTTGTGCCAACAGCAGATCCAGATCTAAACAGGTGCAATACCCTGCCACCCATGTGCAGGGCGCACCGAGGTGCTGCCAGTTCAGTGGCGCAAGCACCTGTTCATAGAAGCTGATGATCTCAGCCGCCAGCTCATGCCGCCGGGCATACCCGCTCTGCGCCAGGTGGGGGCGACAAAAGTGCTCTTAAAAGGCAGACCTCTGCACCCTGTAGATGGCAGATGGCCGCCATGCCGCAAAGGACTTCTCTGCCCCATTATTTCCTTTGGCAAGGCGACACCGCAAGTTGATACAGCGTCAGAGCGCCAACGTGAGTCTTCCCGAGCCCCCATCCCTGTATGCAAACATGCTGCAGGTGCTGCACAGCACTGTGGTGGAGATCCTGCTGTTCATGACCCCGGCCCACCGTGCCGACATCGTGGCCTCCCTGGTCGCCGCACTCAACACAACTTACTCGAGATTCTTGTGCCGTAATCCGCGGTTCAAGGCAAGAAGAGCGCGGATGCATGGCCAGCAGAAAATGCATTGCAAGATTGGACTTTATTCAGTTTATTGCGGATATGCAAAGCTGGGAAAGCAACGACCAAGACTGGTTCTCACCATTTACCGCTTTACGTCCTGTTGGCTGATGTCGTTCTGTGCAGGGCAGCGTGGCCATCCTGTCACACAGCCTAGGCTCTGTCTTGTGCTACGACATCCTGTGTGCCCAGCCGCTGTCACCACAACTGGTGGAGGGGGCTGGCTTGCTGCCTCATACAGGAGCGGCGGCAGCAGCAGGCAGCGGCACACCGGGTCAGTCGCATCAAGCGAGAGGTATGCAGTCACCAGCAGTGTCTCCAGACCGACACCTACTTGTAGCAGAGCAGTCATATGGCGGCAGCAGGGGAAAGGGAGCCGCTGACGGCGGGGATGACATGGCGATTGATCTCACGGCTGATAGCCCCTCGGCCGCACTGCAGCAGGAGCTCTCGCGGCTGCGCAATGAAAACCAGCGGCTGCAGCTGCAGCTGGATGTAGCAAGGGCAGAGGGCGGCATGGGCGGGCCACCTCTAGGCAGCCCACAGAATCTGAGCAGCCTGGGGGGCAGCTTGCAATCTAGCCCTTGGTCCCAGCAGCCGCAGCAGGCAGCGGCTGGCACCTCGCCCGCTGCTGGGCAGCATGCTGACGCCGAAAAGCCTGCGCTGCAGTTCAGGTACAATTGACTTGAAGCTGCAGTTGTGCCATAATACCTTGCGAAAGGGAAGCTGGACTGCCTGGATGTGCCTCGTGTATCATCCTGGACAGCCATCCCTTCGCTACTTGCTGCACGCGGCAAGTCTATATCCCCTGCTTCAATTCAACTGCAGCGTGGACACCCTCATCACGCTGGGCTCACCACTAGGATGCTTCCTGGCGCTGCGGGGAGTGAGCCAGGCCAAGGGCATAGGCCTGGGTACCGCCGCCTGTGCACCGCTGATGCAAGTGGGTCAAACTGCTTGTACAGCGTACTTAGCGTGGACTTCTTGATTGTATGCCAACGGAATCCCAGTTTGCCAGATTCATTGTCTTGAATCTTTTCCTTTGCTGCAGCTGGCACCTGGACATCCTTTTACCCCAGACGGCTTGCCAGTCGTGCGTCGCCTCTTCAATGTGTACCATCCCTATGACCCAGTTGCTCACAGGTCAGCCCTGCAGCTAGTTTCCTGACTGGCTGAACCTGTTGTGTGCGATGAATCACGTATAAGTCTATTGTTCGATGCTAGAGCACCTAAGGTTCTTGCTGCGCCGGAAACTAGTGCCCCAGCCTGCCCCCAAGGGTGCCCCATGCCATGCAGGATAGAGCCCCTGGCTCAGCCACCCTCCCATGTGCAGCGTGCTGCGTTGGTGCCACTGTTCAAAGGTGGCAAGCGCATCCATCTCGCGGTTCAGGCAAGCTGGGTGCTGTTGTTCTGCAGCTTCAGGTGTTCTTGTTTATCATGCTGGCATGCCGGTTGTGCAACAGCAGCCTGGCTCATGCTGGTGCGTGCTGCTCTTGCACCTGGCCGGTTGGTCCATGATGCTACAGTTGCACCAACCCCACGCTGCTGGATAAAAGACGACATATCATTTCCGCCTGCTTTCTTTCCCTCCACAGGAGTTTTCCGAGGATGTGGGCAGCGCTGCCAGCCGCTTTGGCACCTCCCTTCTCAGCAGCCTGGCCTTTGCCAAGTTCAAAAGCAGCTCCACCTACAAGGAGCAGCACCCAGCTGGGGAGGGTAGCCAAAAGGCAGCAGCAGCAGCTGCAGCTGCTGCAGCAGCAGAGGCGGCAGAAGCAGCTGAGGAGGAGGAGGCGGCTCGGCGGCTGCCAGCCGACAAATCTGCCCCTGGTTTGGACGAAGAAAGCTCCTTCTGGGGAACACGTGGCCGAGCTGAACAGTCAGGACAGCTAGACGCCTCACTGACGTTTGGTAGTGTGGATGGAGCCTCTTCAGCCATGGTGTCAGCTGAGGCACCAGGGGCAGTCACATCACCCACCAAGTGGCAGCAGGGCGCTGGAATCCTGGGCCCGGCAGGGGCGGTTGGGAGGCAGCAGGGTGGCGGCAACGACGGCGGAGGCGGCATCGCCAGGGTGGCAGACGGCCTGCCTCCTCCCGGCGGCAAGTCGGCCCAAGGCCGCCTCGATTTTGTGATGCAGGTTAGCGGGGAAGCCTTGCATGTGTTTTGCTGCTTTGACTGCCTTTACTGCTTTCCAAGCAACAACCTGAGGTGTGCCTATTGGTGCTGACGCATCCTGCTGACCCTGACCTTCCCACTTACAGGAATCGTCCCTAGAAAACCAATACTTGGCTGCCCTGTCAGCCCACTTTGTCTACTGGACCAATGTGGATGTGGCGCTCTTTGTGCTGCGCGCTGTGCATGGTTTGGATGTGCTGTCAGGTGCCAGCAGGCAGCAGGATGAAGCGACGGCGCAGGCAGCGCAGCCTGATGCTGAGGGTGATGGCAGCTGCCGTGAGGGGCAGGGCAGGCGGCAGCTGCAGCCCACTTCGCCGCGCCAGCACCTAGTGGCCCTCCCATGAGAAGCTGGGTTGTGACCCTTTAATGTGCATGGTAAAAGCAAATGGCAAATAGTTTCCCACCCCGTTGCAGCCACCGCCTTACTGCTTGCGTGCCGTCTGTCCCTCCCATGCATAGTAAACAAGCGCTCTTGTCGTCATCATTTTGTTCTGTTTCATGCAGACCTTCCAAATCCCTGTTGTTCTGAATCCCTGTTGTATGGTACGCGCTAGCTGTATTAATCATAACAACTGTTGTAAACTCGCTGCCAGCAGCAAATAATCACAATCATCAATGTCTGTGGCGGGGCACATTTTTGGAAGGTGCATTGCGTTTCAACTCAGCCAGTGTTGAAGAGTGAGCACTGCCTGTTCTGCGCCAAGCCATCGAGCTGCAACATATGCCCAGCAGAATACGGTCGTGGACCATGCGACTGATACTTCAGCCTGCCAATCTACTGTTGATGCCAACTGGCGCCTGCCGTAGCGGCCGCCAACTGCCAACTGCAGCGGCGGCACCGGCTGCTGGTGCTGCATACCGGCTAACAGCTTCGCAGCACGATCGTCAAATTGCTGCGCAGACTGAAAGACCGCCCCGCTGACACCTCCCATTGGTTGGCAAGGAGAGCCCGCACCGCTGCTGCTGCCAGCTCCTTGCAGCTTAAGCTCTGGATGTGGTGCGCAACTGCCGCCGTCGCTGTGCTCCCCCAACATGCTCTGACGGGCGTCCACCGCCCTGCCGTCTGTGCTGCGATCCCCCTGCTGCTCTATGCTTCGGAAATTCAAGGTGGTGGCTCGCACCCCAAACCCTTCCAAACCAAATACACGGTCGCAAAGGTCTTCAGCCAGCAGGTTGAGGTTACCCCACAAATCAGCGAGGTTGTCAATCCATAGCTGTGCAATTGTGGGCTGAAAAACGGCCTGCAGGGAGGAGGGGCAGCAGAGGTAGGAAAGCTTGGAGATGAAAGTTGTACATTTGAGGGGTGAGTAGAGGGGTTCAGCAATCACGCAGGAGGTGCGCACCACAGCATAGAGAATCTAGCACCACGCCATCTACTGTCCAGCGGGCACCGCCGCCATGCAATGATGCTCACCCAATGGAACTTGACACAGGGCAGCGGCTGCGAGATGGCAGTCCTTACAAAATAGGCATTGCCACTGAGAGCTGCACCCGCCAGCTTCATGGCGTGTTTGCCGCTGTGCACTGCCACAGGCTGCACTGTGCTGCCATTGCTGTCAACCACGTGCGACACAAAACGCGTGCCGCCAAAGTTGTATTGGACAGTGAGGAAGGTGGCCAGGCCGGTCAGCTTCTCCTCTGCATTGTGTGAAGCGAGTACATAGAAGCGCACATCAAGCTAGGAGCATGTACATCAGCGTTTGAAGTAAGAATGTGCAACTGCTAGATGGGGATGGGAGCAGGAAGGAGATGGTGGTCAGCAGACCGTGTGCAACACAGCAGCTGAGCATCTCCGCTACCTGGCTTATGTACTGAAGTTTACATAAGGTTATTGTCTTGGGACTACTACTTCTTACAGCCGCACCCGAGGCGTTGGCGCAGACGGTGATGTTGAACTGAAATGCAGGCTTGCCGGCCGCTGGCTCCAGGCTGCTGACGTTCAGGCACGTGTCTTGCTGCAGCGCGGCATGAAACATGCCATAGGCCAACCACCTGAGATGATTACAAGGGTGAAGACAGCACTGGGCAGGTACAATGCTGAAACGGCAGGACGGATGGTACATGAACATTTCGAGCAGGGAGGAATATTAGTGGGCATGCGGGTGCCGTTGGGGGCAGCCAGTTGTGCTGGGAGCAATGCAGGGCTCACCAGGGCGGACTGAGGTCTTGCGACAACGACAGCACTGTCGGCAACATGCACGTCAATAACGCAAGGGTGGCCGCCAGCAGAGGCATGGTTCCAAGTGCAGCCCTGGGTGCCAAAACAAGCGGTGAGCTGCGGCTGAAACTGGATCAATCTGTCCTAACTAGCCCGGATGGAATGAGGGTTTCGGGCGTCGGAGCAAGATGCAGCTCAAGTTGCCTCTTTCCTCGGGCCCCAGCGCGCCCAGCGCGGTGGATTCGTGGCCCGGAGTCCGCAGACAGCGTCCTCCATGTCCCATACATCATCCACACCGCAGGGGTCGAGCTTTTGTCACCGCTCCCTCTGCCTTTTGGGTGTGTGGGGCTTGGTTGTGTGTTAGAGTTACGCCGTCTTCCTTCCTACACTGCCTTTGATTCCTGCATCGCTGCTTGAATTAGAATAACTGTGGCCGGCCGCTGCGGTGGACGCAATCTTTGCTGGTGCTGGCCGCGCTTCAGTGTCGCGCCCGCCACTCGCATGGCCCTGTGGGGGGCTGCGAGCCCGACTCGGCACCTCGCCATTCCCCTGCAAACCGGCAACCCGCCGCGGCAGGGCCCCCTGCCTGCCGGTGGTCGCCGCCGCCAGCATCGCAAACCACCGAGGCGGCAACGCAGACTACGCAGTGCACAACAGCAGCAGCAGCCTTCTCAGCAGCACGAGCAGCAGTCCCGTCCTCAGCAGCAGCCAGAGCAGCAGTGCAGCATCAACCATGACAGTTGCCTGCTGCCTGACCACCAAAACGGTGCGTTGCGGCTGCGCTTGCAACGTTTCTGCCCTGCGTGGGACCGGCCCGTCTCGCCATGTGCCTGCACAAAGCACCAAGCCGGCAGCCATGGACCTGTGGAAAGTTATCAACAAATCATGCGAACAACACACTTGCCCTGCCCTGCACTCAATGCCTTGCTTGCTGCATCACTGGTTCCTGTGCTTGTGTCGTGCAGCGGCGGCCAACTGCTCCCTAGACCCTGATAGCGGCACATGCCCGCCTGGCAGCGAGCCACGCTGCCAGCATGATGCCAACACCCGCTGCAGCCTTTGCGACCTCACCACCAAGGCGCCTGTCCGTGATGCCGATTGGACAGCACTCGTGGGCAGTGTCTTCCGCGCCAGCAAGCATGATGGCGCTATCCTTGCGCTGGCCGTGCCGGCTGTGCTGGCGCTGGCTGCCGACCCCCTGCTGTCAATGGTGGATACGATATTCGTAGGGCAGGCAAGTGGATCTGGAACGAATCGAAGGGGCTGGGTAGACCAGCAGCTAACATCGTGGTGTCGCGGCAGGAGCATTGTGCCACCTTTGAGTAGCACAGCACTTTGCTGCGGGGATGGCTCCTTTGCTGTTTCTCCACTTTGCATTGCCATTGCAGCATACATTGATGTCCAGCATACTCCACACCATTGTTCTCTTGGCAGAAGCGCAATATCCAAGGGTGCTGCCCATCAACTGGGCATGTCGTGCCTGAGTGCAGGCTGGTGCTGATGCGCTGGCAGCACTGGGCGTGAACTCTGCGCTCTTCACCTTCTCCTTTGTGGTGTTCAACTTCCTGGCCACCGCCACCACGCCTATGGTGGCTGCCTCGTTGGCTGTGGGGGATAAGGAGCGCGCCGGCAAGGTCACGCTGCAGGTGGGCAGGTCCTGCACGCTGCGCCTGCTGGCCACATGCCATGTACTGTACACGGGCGCCATCCCGACATGTGCTGAAGCAGTATTTTGTCAAGCAGGAACAATGCCTGCGCAGTCAAATAAAATTATGGACACGTTATACTAATCTATGCATACCGGTTCATCGTGCAGGCACTGGGACTTGCCACGGTGCTTGGCACAGTGCTTGCGGGGTGCCTGGTGGCCTTCTCAGACGGTGCGCTGGCGATCATGGGAGCGGGGCCCGAGACCGGGCGCGTGCATGAGCTGGCTGTCGAGTTCCTAGTCATTAGGTGCGCTAGTGCTGGCTGCTGCGCCCGTTGACAGCATTGCCTAAAAGCCGTTGCTTGTGTTGTGGAAGGTGTTGTTGGCAGTGAGTTGTTGACAGTGTGCAGGTACCACATGCCTGTTTTGCGTGCTAGTAGCACGGATCTGACGAGTGTTGCGTGTCAGCTCAAACGGTCCGCATGTCACAATGTCCTGCTCACTGTCTTGCCCATAACATGGTGGCTCATGCAGGGCGCTGGCGGCGCCCGCCGCGCTGCTTATGACGGTTGGCCAGGGCGCCTTCCGCGGCTTGCAAGACATGAAGACGCCACTAGGCATCACGCTGGCAGCCAACGCAGTTAACCTGGTGCTCGACACACTGCTGATACTGGGGCTTGGCTGGGGAGTGCGCGGAGCGGCCACCGCCACCACCACAGCCGAGTGGGTGGCGGCACTGGCTTACCTGGGGTTCCTGGTCCAGCGACGAGAGGAGCTTGGTGGGCTGCAGCCGCATCTTGTGCTGGGCAGCAGGATGCAGGAAGCCATCCAGGAGATGGCTCCATTCCTGCGGGCAGGCGGTGCCATGCTGATGCGCACAGCGCTGCTGCTGGGCACCAAGACGCTAGCCTCAGCTACCGCAGCCAGGTGAGCGAGCTGCTGGACTGCTGGTACAGAGAGGTGTACTGGCCAGCTTTCACTGGCCACTCTTATCGTCTGGTGTTGGTGCCGGTCTGCTGGTTGGGATATGCACCAAAGATGATCTGTGCGGGTCAGCTTCATCGGAAAGTTGCAGTGCACACTTCCCCACTCAGTCTCGTGTGCACCCTCATGTCTCAGTGCCTCCCAATTTAGTACTCCTTATGTCTTTTTTTACTAGAATCAGCCAGCATGCAACCTGCTGCTCTCGTGTCCCGACCCGCAGGCTGGGCGTGGTGCCCATCGCAGCCCATCAGGTGGTGACGCAGCTCTGGCTGCTCTCCTCCCTCATGGTAGACTCCGTGGCAATCGCCGGGCAAACGTTGGTGGCTGTGCAGGTATGCAACAGCTGGCATGATTGCCTCGCTATGCAGCTGTGCAGCTCTATGTATCGGTGTCGTTTTGTGCAAAGCAGCCGGTGATAGGGCTGAAAGTATATGCTCAATCACCATCTGGCTGTGTGCTCACTGTGCAATCCCATATGTTTCGCTGCTGCCACAGCTGGGCAAGGGTGATGTGAAGGAAGCTCGTGCTGTCAGCAACCGGTTGCTGGGATTGGGCATCGGCGGCGGAGTGGCGCTGGCTGGTGCCTTCTGGCTGGCTGAGCCCATTCTGCCGGGCATTTTCAGCAATGATCCAGGTACCCTGCTGCCTGTTGCGCTGCTTGCACAGGTTTGATGCGTTGAGGGGCATGTTGCAGGGTTCCCTTGTTATGAAAGCAGGATTGGATGCAAGCTTTGATGCCGTCTCCCAGCTTTCTTGTACAGCTCTTGCCCGTTCATTCGTTGAACCTTTGTATTGCTCCCACCCCTTTATCCACCTGTACTGCGCTCTTTCCTGCGGCTGCGTGCAGATGTGGCTGCTGCGGTGCGCGAGATCCTGCCCATTGCTGTCGCCATGCTGCCCATCAATGCTGCTGTGTATGTGTTTGATGGCATCATCACTGGAGCTGCTGACTTCAAGTTCATGGCAGGTGCGTAAACTCCTTATTGTTTGGTCTTGTGGTTGCACGTGGGCCCCATTAATGCAAGACGAAGTGATGTGGGCACACTTGTTGGCGGCTAATACAGCCAGGCTAGTGTGGATGAGTTGCTGCTCGGGTCGGGTGTACGCCACCCTGGGTCAACAAGCTGAGACAATAGACTGTTCCTTCCATTGTAGTATGGCACCCATCTAGAAGACCTTCCCTTACACAACTCAACCCTACTATTTCGCTGATATGCTGCGTTGCAGGCGCCATGGTGCTTGCTGGGGGCACGGCTGCGGCGCTGCTGCTGGGTGTTGAGCCTCTGGATCTTGGGCTGCCAGGCGTGTGGTACGCCATGGGCCTGCTCATGCTGAGCCGCCTGGGAACCATGATGTGGCGCTATCAGTCGGAGTCGGGGCCGCTGCCGCCGTCCGGTGGGTCCGTATCTCGCAGGACTGCTTCTGTTCAAAGCTGTGATATAGCTCTGTTTTCACCGGCTTTGGCGCTGGCTGGCCTGCTCGCATGGTCGGCCCAATGAGTCATCTGTGGATCCCCAATCAGATAATGGTTTGGTTGATTCCTGCAGTGGGGCGGGTGTAACTTGGTGACCTTCATCTCTCAATGCTGATGGATCTTGCGCTTGCCCATTTCTTTCCTTGCTGCAGCGGAACGGCTTGAGACGCAGCCCAAGCAGCAGCAGAACCACGGCCTTGAGCCGCCCCCACCTCCTGCTCCTGCCAAGGGTATCACTTCCAGCAGCGGAAGCACCAGAAGCCGCAACGGGGTGGCAGGCGACCATGGCTTGGGTGCTATAAGCCTGGCAGCCACCAGCAGTGCCCTTGGCAGCATGGACTTGTTGGAGGACCTCAGCAACAACGCAGTAGAAAGCCCGCTGCCGCCACAGGGTGCAGCTTGGCGCGAGATGGGACCCGCCGGCAATCGCCGATGAGCACCCACGACAGCCGCACTCCCTGCACAGGCCCTGTTTACACCCAGGCTTGCAATTTCAGTATTGCTGCTGCACGTTGTTTGCCTGCACATGACAAAGTCCAGTCCCTGCCTTACGTAGCGTTCTCTCGCAGATTCTTTGGTTGATGCTCAGTGGCTGCTGTCTCTTGCCTCCTGTGTGTTTATGTGCGATCTATGCCTCAACCAACCAACCATTTCGTTTCGTTTCTTTCCCAGCACAGTGGACTGCTCATGCTTTGCTGATGCTTCAGTGTATTATCAGCCCAGTGTATAACAAATGGATGTGCCAAAGGCATGGGACCACAGATTGCGCCGCCCTGCCCTACCGTTAGCCCTGCACTGCCCCCACTGCGGCACAATTTTTAATGTCATCAATGATGATTTCCCTTTCATGCGCCTGCATTGTAAGTGGCTGCCTCTTTCACACATTTAGCCCGGAATCATAGCAAGCTCAATGCAGGAGATAAGAGGTGTCTGCCTCAGGCGCCGGATTAGTCTGCCAGCTGGGGCTGCCTCTGAGCCCTCACAAGTCAGCACCACGGCACAAGTCCCCCATATGCTGCCAGCCATTAATGGCTGCCTCGCCAGGCATGCTGCCAGCAATATCTGTTCTCCGCAGCTTGGGCACCGACACGGTTGCGAGGTGGTCGCCAGCACCGCGCGACCGCATGATGGGCGTAGTAGAGGCACCGCCGCTTCCTGATGGTGAAGCCAGCGGCGTTCTGGGAGGTGTAGGCGGGAGCACTTGGCCGGTCGGAAGCAATCCAGCCCAAGCCGCCGCTGGGGTGGTCGTTGGTGGGCTGCCATACCCTGCCCTAGGTGCAGCTGTGCAGGGCACCCAGGTCTGCATGTCATAGCTGCCGCGGGTGCAGCGCCGCACACCGCTGGCCAGGCCATCCAGGAGCAGAAGGAGGTCCCTCTTGCTGCAGCAGGAGTACCCAACGAAGAGTAAAGAAACAGCCTAAGTGGATTACATGACACATCCACCAGCCAGAGGGCAGGCTGGTCCAACTGGGGTGACCAAGGTGAGACTTGCACAAAGCCTGCCTCCCTTCATGCTTAGGCAGCAAGTGGCTCTCCCACTGCTGGCACCAGGTCCTCACCTGACAGCGTCCCAGTCTAGCTGGTCGATGCGCGGCTCATCGGGCCGCCCAGTGCAGCCAGGAGTGACCAGCAGGTGCAGCAGGCACTCAAGGCAGTAGCTCTTCAGCGCATCCAAATTATGCCTTCAACCGCAAACAGGAGGGAGGCGAACTGCCCTCAATAACAGCTGAAAGGAGGTGAGCAGGCATGCTTGACCTATATTCGTTGCAACGCGCGTATATGTGGCTATATAGACGGAACGACCTTCTACGTATGAACCTCTTCCAATCCTGAATGCCAGCACTGCTTCTCACCGCTCTGCCACCTCCAACCAGCCCGCAAAATCAAACTGCACCAACTCCCCCATTCGCTGGCTGCGCCTGGCCAGCGGCGCTCGCAGCGCATCTAGCAGCTGGCCAAACCTGCATGCCAGGGCAGATGCAAACATGCGCTTGACACAATCCTACGAAAGATTTGCACACATTCCTGCCTACCTCAAGAATGCGGCAAGGTCAAGCTGTGCGCCATAATAAGTTGGGCCTTGAAGCCCCGCCACCAAGGCCTCAATCTTGTGTGGCTGGTAGATGCCCCTCAGTGTGCGCTCAATGTCTGCTGCACTGTGTTGCTCCAGGGCAACCCGAAGCGGCGCTGTGGGGGTAGGCCGGCCCTGTACCCCGCCATCTGGATCAAGAAGCTCGCTGAACAGCAGGCAACCACGCGCCAGAAACTGGGAGTGGGCAGGCAGCTCGCAGCCGCCTGCTGCTACAAAGCGCACGTCTGCCTGAGCCAGGAAGGAGGGGGGCTCGCCCATAAGGTAGGAGGGAAGCGCGGCGGGCAGCGTCTCAGAGGTGCTGGAGGCGCAGCGGGGCTCGCAGCCAGTGGCGCTAGTTGGGATGTTGACATTGGACTGCCGCTGTTGCTCTTTTGGGCTCATCTCTTGTTGCTGGCTTGACGCGTCCAAGGTGAGAACGTCACGTCGTTAGTTTCTGAACTGGACCCAACCTAAATCAATGTTATAGCAATGCTCTATTGCAGGCTAAGCCCATCCAGCGACAGGAATTGCCCTAGGAACCATACTAGCAATGTGGCGACAGCAGTACAACCCTGAGTGTTGCAACATCGAGGCTGGGAGATGGGGGTGCATGCACCAGCACGTCATTCTCGCATTCAAACCGAAGATTAAACTAGGTAGGACTGAAGCGGCTATCTGTGACAAAAAGCCGTCCATGCAGGAGGCTTCTTCGGAAGGCACGCTTCCCTGGTATCGGATTTGCTATCATTAGGCCCTGCTGGGCCCCAGTTACATTTAGCAATCACGGGCAGCAGCCGCGATACCGATTGAAGCTTCGGTCGCAACCGACATCAATGTTCGGTGGCAGCTCCTGGTTCAAGGCGCGTGTCCGGAGTTTCCCGGCCGATACGCAACAGGTGGACGGTGCCGCCGCAGCAGCCTCTGTGCCTGTGTGCGGTCACCTGGGAGGATGGGAGTCGCCCATAGAGCCCGCCAACCGCTTGAGCAGCAGCATCAAGTTCAAAACCACTTTGCGCTGTGACCAAATGACTTCACCTCTCCCTGTTCCCACATCCTGGGCCCTGTTTCAGTCCAAGGTGATGGCGACCAAAGACTAAGCCAGCTGGGAGCGCTTCCGTGGGTCCGCTGGCAGGCAGGAGCAACATCATTTAACGACAAGTGGCGGGCTACCATAAAGAAACAGCCCTATGGAGCAGCGGCAAGGTTTGTCTTTGGCTGTGCGTGATATTACAGTTGCCCTGTGCAACGTCAAGATGTGTAGCACCCACTTGCGTGCAAGATGCGCAGCACCCACTTGTGTGCTTTGCCTGCAGATTGCTGTCACCTTCCCCCGACTGCGGTACCGCTTGGAGTTGAAAATTACGGACGAGCAAACACGGCTGGAATTTGTGCAGGGCATTGAGACAGTGAAGTATGAGCTGACTACCCCTTCCCTCAATGTTCGCGTTCAGTGACACAGATGACCAATCCCAAACCAGATTGTACGCGATCTCATTGCGGCATCGCATGCAAGTGATGTGCTGCAAGCTTTGGCAGCAGCTCAAGCCCATACCAAACGATCTTTCTATGCTGATGCCGTGATTTGCCACGTGCCACTGACGGAAGACGAATGGGCACTGGTGCCATCGCCCTGCCCTTACCTGGGGCGTGCTCTGCCAGCGGTGCTGGCTCATTCAGCGGAGCAGGCGCACAAGGTTGTGGCCCGCCTACCCTCCGAGGATGCTGCTCGGCTTCGCACTTTTGCACTGGTGCTGGCCAGGCAGCAGCGGGAGCTGCAGATCCAGCTGCCGCCTGACCTGCTGTGCATCCTCATTTCAACGATCTTGGATATTGATTATAACCCTTTCAAGGACTTTGAATATCACACATATTGATTTTGCGCCAGCTTGCAGTAGCTTGTTCCTACCTCCAAGTCAACACCCTGGCGCTTTCCTCCTTCAAAGTCAGCACCCTGGCGCTTCCTTCCAACGGTTCTCTAGGCTTTGCTCTGCCTCTCGATCACCCCAATCTGGAACTCCCCGCCATTCGTTATCTACGACCCCATCTGCCGCACACAGTCTTAAGATTTTCGGACTGCAGTACCTTGACTTAGCATGTGTGTTACTGTCCTGCTGTGTTTTACATAGCGCTGCTGTGCCTCCCGTACGACAAACCTTGAACACAGTTTGTCACAGCTGCAATGCCGGTTTCGCCTGCAAGTGTGCTGCTCAACAAGCCGGCAAGCTGTTTGCCTGGAAGTAGCAGGGGATTTCCAGAGCGGCGCAAAACAACGCTTAATGCACGTGACCGCAGGCTGGTTCACGCAGCGTGCCCCGAATGTCTGGCGGTGGCAGCGTGTCAGGGTCAACTGCAGGCAGGGAGAACAACAACGATGATCACATGCAGGTGATGATTAAGGCAGCAGTAACTAACGAGGTAAGGGCATTCAAGCCAAAAGTAGGAGCAGCAATCCCGCTGCAATAGTAATCGCCCCTGCATGCCTCACTGATTCATGGCATGTTAAAACATACAATGTGCAGCTAAATCTCCTTGGCCAACTCTGCCACACGCACCAGTCCTGTCTAGCTCGCTGATTGTCTGGAAGAAAGCAATGAAGGCACGAAGGCCATGAGCGACGTCAGTCACAGCACACATCTGCACAAAGGCCCCACAACAGGTGGGAGAAAGGCAACAGATTCGAACATGCGTCACAAGTTGTGCCATACGGAGGCATCTGCTGCTGCAAAGCGCAGTTCACTTGCGAGCAGTTCACAGAATACTGCACTATTAAGAAGTGCAGCAAGCCATACCGCCTGGTTTTACCGAGTGCGCAGCCACCTGCTGCCCAACCAGCCCACCAGCCTGGCTCAGCCGGCCAGCCACCTCGTAGAGCAGATACTCTTCACAAGCCCCCACTCACCTCCCGAATGGAATGCATGGCCAGCTGCGGCACTCCAATGTCGACGGTGCGCACCCCCAGGCCTGAGGCCAGGATGGGGCCAATGGTGCTGCCACAAGCCATGTCAGAGCGCACAGCAAACTCAGCAGTGGGCACACCAGCGCGGCGGCACACCTCCCTGCGGAGCGAAAGGTTGGCGGGTAAGCAGCAGCAGCGGTAGGCGGCGCAGTAAATGAGGATTAGGAAATGCTGGACTGTGAATTGAACAGTTGGACTGCCACAGAGGCCCAAAGAAAGTCAAGCAAAAGGTAAAAACACTACAAGCTTATGCAAGTAAGGCAATCGGCTCAATGCTCTCCTTCCACCCTAAGGACTCGCCTGAACAGAGTGGCGGAAATGGAGGTTGTGGCATAGCGCTGATTCACATTGTGCTTCAGCACCAGGCCAGAGCCGAGGCGAGGGGCCAAGTCGGGATCGTGCTTATCCGCATAGTTGGGGTGCAAGGCGTGTGCCATGTCTGCAGGCAGGGCATGCACACGTGTGTAAGTGGCTGGCCAGCTGGGCAAGGCTGAGAAGTTTGGAAAGTAGGCTCAGGGATATCAGCATATAGGGAAACAAGGCAGGAAGGCCAGCAGGCACAGCAGAAAGAAAGCACTCAAGGAACTAGCAGGAACTAGTAGCTCTCAATGGCTTCTTTGAGACACTATGTAAAGCTCTGCCTCGCTTCCCTGCTTGCTGGCTGGCGTACCTACCAGCCAGCCACCAATACCAGCAATGCCATGCTCGAATTTCACCCTCTCAAGTGACTTACAAACAACATCAGCAGACCCTTGGTACATGGCCAGGCATGCAGAGCAGACCCGAGGCGACCAGGCTGCCAAGACACCCACCCACCAGCAGAGATGAGGAAGGAGTTGCGCATGGCACGCTGCACAGCACCCTCAGCGCCCTCCGCCAGCAGCTGCGTCACTCGGGTGATGCAGTCCCGCATCACCGGGCTGCCCGCTCCCTGCAGGCACCGACAAGGTGGAAAGCGACAGCACCAATGGGACGAGTATAGCTCGGCAGCGAAAGCAGGTGCCAATTCTGCCTCGTTTTCCTTTCCCGAGGGTAGAGAGAGTCCCACAGCAGGCTCTGCAACCTCACTAGCTCCCTCCCACTAGCGTCACCCACCTGAGCAGAGTCTGAGCCAACCTCCTCGTTATCAAATAGTGCAATGGCCCGCACACCTGTCTCCTCTGCAGATGTGAACGGTAGCACATGTGGCGGCATGGCTTGAGAGCGGCACGCGGGCAGGACATACAGCATAGGGTGCATGCCTGGAGCCAATAGCTGACCGCAAGCTTTGCAATGATCCTACCGCAGCACCAGGCGCAAGGCCGACAGCCAGCAGTGCGTGCCTGCTAGTGCATCAGCGCTGCCACATGTGTCAACGAGTCCTTGCAAGCAGAGGTAGCTCATGCACAGGTTGTCCAAGCGGCCGCAGAAAATAAACTCGTCCTCTCCGCCTGCACAGGCCGGGGAAGGCAGAGGTACAGCATAGGTTGGCAGATGCCAGGGTCGCAGAGTGTGTTCCACAGCATGTCGACCAGGCAGCTTTGACAGCTGTCCAAGTAAATCTCTCAAACAAGCAATAAAGCACCAAAGCCACTCCCAGAGGACATGTCATCCACACAGTGCAACTGGCAAGGCACTCTTGTTATTTTAATCCAACTGATGCTGTCC
>JAAMXP010001631.1:0-24195 GCA_019693395.1 Ettlia oleoabundans | reverse complement strand
CACCCACCCACCCACCTGCGCTGAGCCACCCTGCGCTTCCGCCAGCTGGTCACCTCGCAGCTGAGAGAACACGCCCGACAGAATCACCATCAGCTCACTGTAGTTGCCCTGCAGTACCGACAGGCAATACATATGGGCACTATGTACGCAGGTTTGTGCTTCGCCACATTCAGCCACTCGGTCCGTTTTTAGTGAAATGTGTGGTGGCTCCTGTGTTGAAGGGGCATGCTACACGTACAGTGGGGCAGGCAAGCACGCCATTCCAGCTTGCTGTGCAATCAGCCCAGCAGCCGGCTGTGGCCCAGGCTGTGCCTGCATTCATACCCATGCCATCCCTTGGCTCATGTTTAGCAAGGTGCCGCCCACGACTCAAACCAGTAACTGTCCCACCAGGCCCGCACCAAGCAACCAACCACCATCCCGTTCACCATACCTGCACCCAGGGCTGGTTGTGGAGGTGCGCAATGTAGAACTGTCTGCACGGCGTGTGTGGCAGCATCTTGTCGTGCTTCTTCAGTATTTTGTGGAACCCCATATAGTTCAGGTTGACATACTTCTCCAGAGCCAGGAACTCGTCGCCTATGCTCTTAGCCTCCTGCAAGTGCAACGGGTCCAGAGATGCATGAATAAGGGTCACACGGTCCTGAAATCGTGGTCCTGTAGTTCCGTGTAAGTTGGAGAGGACTACGGTCAATGGATTGGTTGATGTAGTCGTAAGCAGCAAGGTGCGCGCCCCTTGAGCGCGCCTTACCGCTAGTAGCTGCTGCCTCTCGCTGCTGCTGCTGGCAGCCGCGGCCTGCTCCTGAAGCTTATTTAACCTTGCCTCCAGGCTGCGAGTCTGTGTCTGAGTGAACTTGTTGATTTTGTGCACCTGCAGAGGAAGAAGATTTGTGGCGTATATTGTTTCTTCAGACCTTGACCATGCAAGATGTGCTTGATCGCCTGGAGTCGTGTACAGGTAGGAACCTCACCCAACCAAGCAGCCACATCACACGCACCTATCAGTTCACAGTCAGTACTGACTCGAGTAGGACTTATGTGCCACTCAATCCATATGCGTCATGGTAAACTCTGCTCTAAACCCGCTACATAAATGCTACATACACACATTCACACACCACCCTGCCTCACCTCGGCTTCCAGCTTCCTGAAGAAGGTTTCCTCAGCTGAGTCCCGCATGGCAGCCCGCCGCTGCACCGTCAGTGACGTTGTACGCGGCGAGTACTGGAGAGTAGGATCATCCAGCTGCACACAGAGGGCAGGGCGGGGCAGGGCCAGGCAGTCCTGAAGAGAGTAAGCAGGGAGCAGCAGCAAAGGCATTGAGCAGGGCCATCCGGCCAGCTGTAATAGCAATGGAGCGAAAGGAAATCTCGTCAAGTCTTGGAGGGCAACCTCGCATGCACCCATGCTCAGCCCCCACCCCCACCCCCACCCCCACTTACCCACCCACCCACAGCACTTTTCTACCAGCCACCCACCTGCTTGGCCTCCTCTGCCGACTGCTTGATGAGGTCCTTAAGGCCCTTGTAGTCCACATACTGTGATGCCCACTCCGTCCGCTGGTTCTCCAGCAAATACTTCCCGAACTGGGCAGCAGGTCACGGGAGTGGAGGGATCAGCAGCGGGAGGCGAGCAAGTATGGATGGGTTGTGAGCAGGGGTGCACACACCGGATAAGACACACCGCTGCACAGAGGCTGCCATGGATTGGGATACCAACTGGGGCAATGCAGGTAGCACACGGATGTTTTAGCTGTGGAAGAGGGGAGCTGAAACCAGCAGCGGGAACGAGAACGGCGGGAGGCAGCGGGTGGCAAAAAGCAGGTGCCAGGCGGGAGCTACTCGCCATTATGCTTGCTGAGGTGGGCAAAGCGGTTCCCTCTTTTGCGATAAATCAGCGCCCCAGTTGAGCTCCGAGGTCCTCACCTTCATCGCTTGCTACTCCCGGGTGTCGCTTGTTAGCACCGAATGACTGCCAGATGCAACTTCTTATTCTTCGCTACCGTTTAGAAACCGCTGCACGCGGCGCAGTGCCCGGTTCTTGTAGGGCTCCGAGCCAACCCACGTTGGCTCTCGGGGCAACGGTCTGCTTGGGAACACAGTCCACTCAATCACAACTACGCCGTTTAGGCGACCTGCATATGTTCTTGCAGAGGCATCTGGGCATCTACGGGGGCAAGTAAGCGCAGCACAGCATGGCAACCCGTTAGTCTCAATTTGCATCTACTGTGCCCAAGAAGCCTTCAAGGATTGCCATAAGTGAAGCCGCTGCATCATACCTGTCAGGGCACCGCCTGCTTGCTCGCGCCGGCGCCAAGCAACCGAGGAACTTCCAACTTTGCTTCCCATGTGCTTCTAGTTGTGCATGTGTAGAAATTAGACCCTCAATCTGTTGTCAACACTCGGCAGCATAATCCCCGTCATGTGCTACTAGTAACAATGTGCCCCTCCCGAACCCCCGCTGCCCTGAGGGTCCATGTGCACAGCCCCTGCAGCAATCATCAAGCAGATACTTCGTGGCAGATGCTCATGCTGATTTGAGCCTCCTGTTATCAATATATCCCGGACCGTACGGCCTCTAAGAGCAGGGTGTGAAGCTACGTCCAGCGCGCCTGCATGCGTGGAGCTGGCGGCGTCACATTGCAAATGCAAATGTACAATCTAACAGGTGGGTTGGCCCCTAGTTTCCTCACAATCAAGGCTATGGCAGTTGGCGACCGCGTTTCTGCTATGCATGATGTGACCCGCACACAATTGATTGGGGGGAGGCCCAATGTGAAACTGTGGCTGGAAAAACCCGCAACAGTGCGGTAACTTTGCAAGTTTGCGATAGCGCGCCGTAATGCAGCATGCAAGCAATTGAGGCTGCCGAGCAAGGATCAAGGGGGTGATGAAAAAGCAGCAATCTTGCCAACTCGACAGCATGCATATCGCAGTTGGCATGCATATGTTACTCACTCTCCCCAACCAGCTGTTCAAAGCCTGTGCGTCTGTGGTTTTGGCATGAGCCAGTTGTGGCAACCCCTCAAGGCCGTGTTTCCTCCTGAGCAATTGCATCAATCAAGCACACTGCCAATGGCGCCAGATCCCTTTGGAATGCCCTCAGGGCTGACGGGATGGCCGTCTGCACGCCCCTCTCCACAGCACGGTGATAGACATCTGTGTAAGAGTGTGCAATGCAAGGAAGCGCAAGTCCAGGCGGTGACGGCGGGCAACCGTGCCGGCAACCTGTGCCTGTCTGTTGAGCGCGCCAATCCGCTCATATATACCAGCACTTGGCTGGCAAACCAATGGACTTCATAGTCAACACACCTGCCCTGTAACAAAGTTGCGCCTCACCTGCAAAGGCCGCCCTGGCGTTCCTGTTGCACCCCTGCCTCTCCACCCGCGTGTTGAGGGCATCCAGCATGGCCAGCGTGGTGCGTGGGCCCCACTCATTCTGGAAGACACGCAGCATCAGCCAGCCCGCACCATTGGCATTACCGTTGGCAATGCGGCTCAGAATGATGGCGGGGACAGCTGTGGCAGCCACTTCTGGCGAAGCACCTGCGCTCAGGTGGGGGTCGATGACGTGGGATCTTGTATGGGCTGGCAGCAACTTTGGGCACAAAGACATTGGCGTTATCGCAATAGTGCTGGTGAGCCGGGCGTGTGTGAGGAGGGAGATAGGCAAGCGTCCCGCACCTGGCGGCGGTATCTCCTGCGCGGCCACCATGATGTCGGCGTCCTCCACTTGTGGCGAGGGCATCAGCCCCCCTCTGCCAGCCCTCCCCTGGCAGTTTCCTGCATTGAAGCGCCAGAGAGAGTCGAACAAGGGAGGAACGCCCGTCCAAGGCTACACGAGGGTTGGGCAGACGAGCACCAAGCGGCCCCGACCTCACCTTGTGTAGCACAGAGCAGCAGCAGCACCAAGGCCACGACCATTACTCTCTCACACATGTTGATTGAACGCACAGTATGCCCCAGAGTTCGCAATGTGGATGTCTACACTTGAGGCTATGTTGACAAACTCATGGAAGAATGGAGCAGTACAGCTGGACTTCCAAGAATAGTAGACAATGAATGGGTTATACATGGAACTCCCTCTAACACAGTGTGTGTACTGGAGCACGACTGTGCTTTTTGGTGATGTGTTTTACTTATTTTACGACAGTCATGTCATGCAGCCAGCCACTGCTCTCCGCGATTGCCACCCGCATCCCGCTGCTGCTCCTGCTGCACTTGCTGCTGTTCCTCCTCCACACTCTCCCCGTCCTGCTGCTGCTGCTGGTGCTGTGCCTCCTGCTGTAGCAGCTGCTGATGGGCTTCATAGGCGTCTAGGAAAAGCTGGCGGCAGGGCACGCGCGCCTTGAGCTTAATGCAGGCCAGGAAGGCGCCTGACAGCTTGCGGTGCAGGCTGTACGACTCCTGGGGGGGCTGCAACCAGGTGGAACAATGGGCAGAAGGGAGGGGCCAAACGTCAGAGTCTGCAGGTGTTCGATGTTGCGATTGATGGTGCTGTTGTAGCAAACTATGTTCAAACACATATTTATTGGCATTGCTTAACAAAACCGCGTTGTTTGGGCACTGGGGTGTTATCCTGACATCGCGAGCACAGAGGGGCACTGTCCACGCGTCGGGTCAAGGTGCGAGGCCCTCACCGGTGTGAGCCTGTGCTTGAGCATGACGGCCCCCAGCTCGCTGACGCGGCGGGTCATGCCGCCGTGCGTGCCAAAGTCGTACACACCCTCGTGCCCAAACGGCAGGCCCACCTGCGGCATGTTGCCAGAACAGGGGATGCCAGGTAGGCGGGGAAGGCGGCATGCAATAACAGAGCGAGAAGCGCACAAAGAGAAGATGGAAGGGTTGCACATGCGCAGCCTGCACTGATCGATGTCCCCGCGCCGCCCCACCCTGTACCCACCCACCCACCAAGCATCCACGCACCCATCACAAGTACAAACAACCTGCAACACCCACCATGATGCCTGCCTCCACATGCGCATCGAGCATCACCGAGCTCTCATCACCTGCACAGGTTGGGCAGGAGCGTAACACAGGTAAATCCTACCGTTGACACTGCATCTGCAGGGTGGCCGCTGCATGAGGGCTTGCCGGCGCTTGCAGGAACCTGGACTGTCTTGGCAGCGGACCGCAGTACACTTCAGGCAGAAATGCTGCAACCCCCGCTGCCACATAGTGCTGCACACCCGGCTGCCAATTGTTTATGCACCAGCACAACCCACAGACTCAGCAGGCATCCAGATGGTTAGTGGCCAACTACTTCCACCCACCCCATTCACCAGTGAGGAAGCCTAGGCGTGTAGATCTCTCAATCACCTCCCTCCTGTCCCTCTCAGCACACGCCTTCACCATGAGGAGGTAGTCGGCCACAAAGGCGGGGGGGTAGTGCCGTGCAGCCCCAAAATCAATCAGGTTGATGCGCCCGGTGGCAGGGTCATACAGGAAGTTGCCCCTGCAGGTGGGAAGGCGGGATTCACAGGAACGGGAGGGAAGGTGGAAAGAAGGGAGAAGAAGGGCCTGTGGGTTGAAGGATGTGGTTGTTTGAAGGAAGGGGTAAGCATTGAGAGACAAAGGGCCGGAGAAGGGGTGGTCTGGGGTGGCAGGTGGACGGTGTATGGTGCTTAGTTCCCTGCTGCGCTGCTATGTAGGCTGTAGGCTGTATGTAGTTTGATTGCGCAAGAGGCGCCAGCCAGATGGTGAGTAGCGCTCACCAGTTTGGGTCTGTCTGCATGTAGCGCCACTGGAACAGCTCCTTAAGTGTGAGGGCCAGCAGCTTGGTGCCCACATCATCACGCGCACTCTGGGGCATGGTGGCAACCTGCATGCCCATAAGGTCCACCCCACGGCACAACTTAGCACAGCACAGCATGGCTCATGGTAGGATGGTGAAGGTTGCGTGCACGGGAGAAAAGGAACGTGCGCAGGCTGATCCTGAGCACTCTTCCTTCCTACCCGCTGTGCCATTAGTCCTGCCAACCATGCATCCTGCTCTACCACAGCCCAGGACGAATGGCACCCACCTTGTCTATGTGAACACCCGGCACCCATTCGCTGGTCAGGACCTGCTCGGTGGACAGCTCCGGCACAACATCGGGGACATGGAAGTGCTGCAGAGGTATGCGGGGTGGGAGTTGGCCTGATGGGCTTCAGGCGGAGGGCACAATGATGGCGCAGGTAGGGTTGCAGCCGTGGGTTGGGTAGGGACAGGCAGCCCAAGCACTCAACCGTGCGATATTTGGCGGTTGCGGAAAAGGGCAAGCGCCAGCCTAACCAATTACCAGCCTCAGGCTGTGCCAGCATTTGGACAGCCTGAACCCTCTTTGGGGCCAGTAGCCGCTTCGTTTTGTCCCAGCCTGCATGCTCACCTGTGCAGTGTAAGGGTCGCTGGCTATCAATTGCTTAAATCTCTGCTGGCTGCTCAGCTCGTATCGGTAGTCACACTCCAGCTTCAGCTCAATTTTGGCCACACGCACTGTGGGTGGGCACGTGGGCGGGAAGGGTGGGTGAGTGGATCGGTCACCGGGAAGGGAAGGAGAGTGGGTGGGGTGGGGGGATGGGGAGTGGGACATACTCGGGAAAATTCACATGTTTGTGCGCCACCGCAGTCGCCAGCTCTGTCGCCAAACAAGAGCAGCAGAACAGGCACAACCAGCGGCTGGGCCCCCTGCCACATCACCATTCCACGGCCACACTGCCACCACTACACTCCAGAGCAGCACCACCAGCACCGGCATGCGGTGGGTGCTCACCTGCATTCTCCACGTACAGTCCCTTTGGCAGCAGGTCGGCCACGCGTATGAGGCGGCTGAGGTTGTCCACGTCGCTTTCTATGGACCGAGCCACGCCGGGATACTGCACCTTCATCACCACGTGCCGCCCGTCGTGAAGCACCGCAGTATGCACCTGCAAGGGATGTGAGGGGAGAGGTTTGGGGGGACGGCCAATCGGTGAACTTTGCAGCCACCACCATTGGACACATGGACCCCGGCTGAAGACAGAAGGAATGAGACGAGGGAAGCAGGCGCCATGCGGCAGGCAGTGGGCTTCAAACAGCAGCATGGCACAGGTTGGCACATTGCAACAACCGTTTCCGCAGTTTAGGGGAGACCCAGGCATGCACGGGGTGATAGAAAGCTTTCTAATTGTGCAGCCTAGCATCGTGCTTCACCCAGGCTGGCTGTACCTGCCCAATGGATGCGGCCGCCATTGGCTGCCAGTCAAATTGGGCCACTCGCTCCTCCCACCCCTCACCCAGCTGCGACACTAGCATCTGCACGTTGGGCAACGGGAGAGTGAGCGCCTCGATGCATACAGGATGAGCCGTGACGCGGCGGAAAGGCTGCTGTGCCACACCAGAGTACAGCAGAGTGAGAATAGAGGGAACTACGGAACGCAGCCTCCTTGACGCTCCATGTCACCTGCTGCAGCTGCCTGCGTGGCATGACGTCGGCACCAGCCCGCACACGCTCCAATGCTGCCTGGAACTGTGGGGGCAGTACATTTTCGTCCTGTATCGATAGCATCTGCCCCAACTTCAGAGCTGCGCCCCGCATGCGGCAGAGAGCGTTGGCAAGTCTCTCTGCATTTCCCTCGGTCAGCCAGGAACTGGTGGGGTGGTTGCTGCTGCTGCAGGATGTGTGGGCAGGTTCAAGGCGGGTTGAGGGCAGGGAGAAGCAGGTAGAGTTGGAAGACGTTAAAACACACAGGAGGACCAGCAGGGATGATGTGGGAGACGAAACACGCTTTGCACACTGTAAACATGCCAGCAGGATATCAAGCCGCTGGTTCGATGTTGGCCTGCCAAACACAGCAAGATGCGAGAGGACATAATGAGGGCAGCAGCCAGGACTATAGCAGCTGGCACAGTGAGTGGCACCGGTGGCGCGGCACGGCGGAAGGCACCCGCTTACCCGTCGGCCTGCTTGCCACCACCCAGGGCACGGCTCATGCTCTCTCGCACCGTGCCATACAGCAATGAGGTGCCCAGCTGGGCAAAGCCCATCACACGCCCTAGGCTGCTGCTCGGCACAGCACGCTCCCGAGGCACGAACTTGCGTTGCGGCTCCTCATCTCCTGCCGCCACAGTGCCAATTTGAGCGACCGCTGCAAAGCCGGCATCAGCAGTGCTTGTTGCTGCCTCTTGGCTGGTGCTGGCTTGCAAGTCTCTCTCCCGGTCTAACAGTGCCACTCCCTGCGGTCCAAGCACCTCTGGTTTTCCCCGGCTGCCTGCCCCTTCTTCTGTGTTGGCTGCTGCAGCGGCCTCAATGGCAGTAGGCTGCTGCTCAAGTGTGGCTGCTGCACCTGTTGGTTGGTGCTGCGCTTGGAATCCACTAATGGCACCATGTCCGTGGGCTGCAGGAGGAGGCACAGCAGCAGCTGCAGGGATGATTGCTGTAGTGGGCGCTGCCGTCCCTGGTGTTGGTTGTATGTGCGACTGCTGTGCAGGTGGTGCAGAGGCTGATGGGTGGATTGCCTGCTGCTGCTGAGCTGCATGCTGCGGTGTTTCGTGCCCTGGTACTGCACGGGATTGCAAGTGAGGTAGGGGCTCAAAGCCTGCTGGAAAGGGCAGCTAGAGTGGACCAATGGTGCACGTTCACGCAAACCGCCGTCTCACCTGGTGCCCTCAAACGTGGGCCCAGCGGACGTATGGTTTGCGCCAAATCCCCTGTTAGCAATCTGTACAGCACGATGCGGCAGAGCAGTGCAAAAGAGGCTGCCAATGACTGGTGGAAGTGGGTACTGGTTGTCCTGGGCGCCAGCGGCTCCGCAGGCAGCGGGCGCCAAAGCAGCCGTCCACACTCGCCGGTCGTCAGCACGGCGATCCACTTCAATCATTCACACACACCTGTCTGCTGCGCCCTGCTGGGCAACCTGTAGCACTCCTGCAGCAATGCGCCGAAGGTCCTCTAAACGCCGGCTTCCCATCTTTGCTGAGCCGTAAAAGTAATTGTATCATGCCTCACTGAGATCACTGCGGAAACAAATGTGGTATTGAGTCAAAAACTTGCTGTGCGCGCCCCGTCAGCAGCACGCCACATGTTGCATAGCAGGCCTTCAAAGGCAGGGCTACTTGTCATTTCGTAATGACAACTAAGCGGGCACGCGTTTTCGCAGCGGAAAGTACCTCGGAGCAGGTCTCCAAGCAGCCTCGGCTGCAGCGGCGCCAGCAGCGGGCTGCCAGTCCTGCTGGTGCAGCTTGCAGCCACCCACCGGCTGCCGAGGCAGCCAGTGTAAGTGACCCGGGGGGCGATTCAAGGGCAATAGCTCCGCGAGGCCCAGCAGGAGCTCCATTCAGAGCGCCAGCGGTGAGCCATTTGCCGGGCCATTTTGCTGACCGCCTCGACTAATGATAGCTTCAATGCACGGAACTATCTGCATCTCCTATATGCAGGAAGAACTTGCACTCTTGAAGAATACCATTCTTGATATCTTGCGTAACCGCGTTCCCGGGGCGACATGCTGACCCAGCGAGGCGCCGCGGGCTGCATTCCCTGTCGGGTGGCGGGAGCGTATGGAGCTTGCACGGCAGGCGGGCAGGTCACTGGCGGCACGCGGTTTGATTCAAATCACACAGAAGGGAGTGGTGCTGGATCCAGCAAGCAGCTTCAAGGGGCCCATCCGTTTCAAACTAGCATGATTGACCTTCTTTTGCCCAGCGATGAAGGATGAGCAAAAGCCCAAACAGCGGCAGCAGACACATGACGTGGCCCCCGGAAATCCTTCATGGCACTGCGGCCAACTGAAACGCTCTGCTCTTTCTAGATATGTCTCCTACACCGCTTCTAGTGTAATGTTGTGCCCTGGAATAAGGGTCATGTAGCGGGAGCCGAAAGCGCTAGGGCGCCGGCTCTTCCCGCTGGCGCCAGCCACCTTAAGAAAGTGCAAGCTGCGGTTCGCATGGTGGTCCAATTGTCCGCATACTACTGCATCTGACTAATCCTCTGTTGCTGCCGTGCCCGGTCGCCGCTGGTGTGTCGGGTTGTTCGCGGGGCAGCGTTGACCGAAAGCGAGGCAACAGCGGAGGATGGAGGTGCGTGAACGAACACCGCACTGTCGCTAACACGTCCAGAAGCATGTGGCGGCGCCCGAGGCAGCAAAATGCACTGAACTGGCACCTTGCTACCGCCTGCCTGCTTACCTCCCGCAGGTGGCTCACAGATATGTAAAGCAACGGCGGCAATTCGGCCGGCATCCTCATTTCACAGATCAGGGGGCAGAGGTGAGGTGTGGCCTGCACAAATCAACACAGCGTAAACCAGCAGCTGACTCTTGTGCTGCTGCCTGCTTGCTCCCCTACAGCTGCTGCTGGACCTGCGGCCCAACGAGGAGCATGCTAAGTCCTGGATTGTCAAGCCACAGACCACCATGGCAGTGCAAGCAGCGTCAGACATGTCTGAGCATGAGGTGAGTGTTGCTGTGTGGATGGCACAGCACAACATCGTGCTGATACCAGCATGCCTCGGACCGCGAACACATGGAGCATACATACCACTGGTACTGCACATAGCCATGCATCCTTCCTCTCACCTGTGCACCCCTGTGGTTTCTTGATTCACAGGCAAATACCACCGCGGTAGTGCTGGTGAACCGTGGCATGGCCCACGTTGAGGGTGGTTGGCCCAAGGAGGTGGATCATACAGAGGCTGAGCAGGTGATACGCTGGCGGCGCAAGGTGGAGAAGGACGAGGACTACATCAAGCAGGTGGTGCGCCTGGGGGCGGTGGTGGAGGAGCTGGTCAAGCAGAACAATGCCATCGACATCTACGAGCAGTACTTTGAGGGTGAGGGGTCGGCCGCAGCGGCTTTGACAGCAGACTGGGGGCATGTCTTGCGCAACCTCCACCCAGATTGGGCTGGCGGCAGCTTACAGTGGTAATGTGCCCTCTGCATCAAGCACTGTTCCATTAAAGAACGCGTTCCCTACTACCACTACCTCACTGAGCCACAGTTCATTGCTTGACATGTCCCCTCCACTGGAGTAGACCTGCCGGAGAAGCACCTGTCAGAGCCGCCCTGCACCCGCACGCTGACCATCCTGCGAGACCCAGCAGCCATCAAGCGCGGCGCACAGGCGCTATCTTGGCACCCAGACGGCTCCGGGCGTCTGGCTGTTGCCTATAGCATCATGGAATTTCAGCGCCAGCTGGCTGGCATGTCATCCACCAGCTATTTGTGGAATGTGACCAACCCAAGCACCCCTGAGGCCTCTCTGGCAGCCCCAGTGCCGTTGGTCACCCTGGGATTCAACTCAAAGGATCACAACCTCATTGGTGCGGGGCAGTACAATGGCCAGGTCACGTTCTTCGACCTTCGCAAGGGTGCTGCGCCTGTGGACTCCTCCCCAGTGCAGCAAAGCCACCATGCTCCACTTCACGACTTCGCCTGGACCCAGTCCAAGGCAGGCACAGAGCTGATGAGCACCAGCACTGACGGCAGCGTGCTGTGGTGGGACGTGAGGAAGCTTGGGGAGCCATTGGAGCAGCTGACGCTGCGGGAGCGAGGCACGGAGGCTGTACTGGGGGGCATGTGCATGGATTACAGCCCCGTGGTGGGCCCCACCAGGTTCATGGTGGGCACGCAGCAGGGTACCATCCTGTCGGGCAACCGCAAGGCCAAGCAGCCCTCAGACCGCATCACTGGCTCATTCACAGGTGATTCTGAAGTGGGAGGGTGGCTGGCATGGCGGCAATCAGCTGGGGTGTTGTTGCTTGTTGCTTGTCACCCGCCTGTCGCCATCCGACAGCCATACGCAGCTTTCTCAAGTTTGCTACTGCTACTCAACGCTGCCGCTTGGCATCTTTCATTTCGACTATCAATAATTTGAAATTGCTGTCGCTTACTTGTAACGCAGGCCACCACAATGCCATCTGCTCCCTCTCTCGCAACCCATTCTTCACAAAGTACTTCTTGTCTGTCGGCGACTGGACAGCTCGCCTGTGGAACGAGGACCTGCGCTCTCCTGTGGTTACAACACCTTACGCAGCCACCCAGCTAAGGGGCGGCGGCTGGAGCCCCAGCCGTCCCGGTGTGTTTTACACCGTCAGCCATGGAGGCATGCTGGATATCTGGGACTACTACTTCAAGCAGCGGGACCCAGTGCTGTCGGTGCGGGTGGCAGACCGCCCGCTGACCACAGTGTCAGTTGCGACAGTTGGCACAGGCCATGCGCAGCGGCTGGCAGGGGTGGGGTGCACCGATGGCTCGGTCACGCTACTTCAGTTGTCGAGGGGGCTGGTGGAGCTGCAGGACAACGAGAAGGCGGTGATTGGCTCGGTGCGATTTGTGTGTTTGACAACCAATAATGCTGCTTATGTCGCGGGCGAGAACGGGGCTGATGTGGCGGCTTTCGTAACCCTGGCTGCCTCTATGCAAGCATCGGCATTCTGGCATCTGCTGGCTGCATTTTACCCATGCTCACACTGCTGGTCAACCTGATTCAACTGCTGCTTATGCAGATGCTTGAGCGCGAGTCTAGCCGTGAGAAGAACCTGGAGAAGATCGCCAAGGAGGCGCGGGCCAAGGCACGCAAGGAGGCGGCTCGCACGGCAGAGCCCCTGGATCGTGTTACTGATGAAGACCTGGCAGAGGTGGGTGATGCAGGCAGCAGATGCATGAGATGTGCCACTCCTGTTCTGTCAAGGCACTGCACCCTGCCTTTCCTCAGGGCAGCCACAGATACAGCAACATTGCAGCGGCTCCGCGCTCGGACAGGCACCTCACCTTGCACCATACTACTGCCTATTGCAGTTGGAGCGGCAGTTTTTCGAGATGACACGTGCAGCCGTGAAATGAGGAGGCAGGGTCAACTGCACGTGTGACTTTGCCCAGCTGCGGCCCACCACCCTGCTTTTACTACTTCGTTGCAAAGTGCTCCTGTCGCTTTAGGCATGCTCCTGACATCTGCTTGCTGTTTTCTTGCTGAAATTCACCTATGTTGCCTTGATTACTCATTGTGTCCACAAAACTGTCCCTGCCGCCCATGGGCGCCCGCTTAGCGTCATGCTTTGCCCAGCATGGATGACTGGGTTGCAGAGCTCGTGCCCCTGGAAGGGCTCAGCCTGTGTTGCGCCAAAACAGTGTGCCTGCCGATGGCGCGCCAGTAGTGCAAAAGGGACAGGTTGGGGCTGCGGGTTCCTGGACCCTCGACCTTGCCTAACTTGCTGAGCCTCACTGCACATTTAACATTGAGGATAAAGTATTAGGGTGCAGAGGCCGGTTCATCGAGCACGCCGCTAAGACGAGGTGCGTGGTGATCGGGTGGTGCCGCAGCTGTCCTCTGCTCCAGCAAGGAGGCTGCAGCTGTGTTGTTTTCCCCGGGTTGGTCTATCCGCCTGCTGCTCTTGGGACTTGCTGTTGAGTTCCTGGCTCCGCCTTCGACTCACTACTTTCGCTGCCTGCTCTTGAAATGCAGGTCTCTGGCCCGTGGACCGACTGGATGGATTCGATACAGCGTCCACCAACCTTTCTGCCACCAGGTGGCGGCACTGGAGGTGACCCACCGCGCTTCTTCCACCCGCCACCGCCGCACCCTGCGTCAGGGGCAGGCCAGCAGGATGAAGGGAACAGCAAAGGTTCCAGCCCCCCGCATTCGCCCTTCCAGTCCAAAAGAGGGATGCCTCCACCACCCTCTATGGGCCCGCTGCCTCCGCCGCCGGCCCCCAGCGGCGTTCGGGCTCTGGGTGTGCAACAGCACAGCAACCCGCTGTTTAATGTGCAGAATGCAGCTGCCAGTACACCTGATGGCAATAGCATGGCTATTGGTGGATCCGGGCGTTTCGATGTGGAGAATGCGGGTGAGTGGTTCATGGTTTTGTAGTGTGCTGTGATGTTGTGTGTCGGCTGTTGTTGGGTTTGGCATGGCAGGTTGCCTTCACCATGCTCAGCAGCTATGAGAGTTTTGCCTCATCAGGCCTTGCATTGATCCGTCAATGCCTCCAGGGTATTCCCACTGGTGGTTTCTGAACACTATGTTTTTCTGTGTGCCGGGTGCCTGCAGGCTCAGTAGGGCCCGCGCGCAACCTCACCACCGATGCCAGCTCTTCCGTATCGCCAGAGGCACAGCTGCACCTGCGCGGCATGCACCAATCGCAGCAGAGCAACCTCACCTCCATGCTGCCCACGCCGCCGCCAACGCGCGCTGGCTGGCCGCCGCTGCCGCCACCCCCGCCAGCACAGCAGAAGACGCAGGCACCGCAGAATGCAGAGAGCCAGGGGCAGGAGATGGAGGCAGCAGCCTCCAGCTGGAGTCCAGCGGAGGCAGCGCCGGCCTCTGAGCAGCCTGTTGAAGCTGGGGCCCCTCTTCAGGAGCAACAGGAGGAGTTGTTGCCGCAGGAGCATCAGGAGAGCTACCAACGTGCCGAGGGCAGCCAGCAATACGTTGTACAAGGCGAACAGTACAGTTCAGAACACAACCAGCAGTATGCTGCAGAGGTCAGCCAGCAAGACGTGGAGGGTGCTGATCAGTACGGTGCCGAGGGCATTGAGCCATACCTTGCACAAGAGGGCCAGCAGTATAACGTCGAGGATGGCGAGCAGATTGATGAAGACGGCCAGCAGTATACTGTGAAGGGCCGTGACCAGTGCACTGTCGAGGGTGAGCATTATGCTGGAGAGGGCCAGCAGTACGGTGTTGAAAGCAATGAGCAGTACGCTGCGGAGGGGCAGCAATACCCTGGATACTACCTTGCAGAGGACGGCCAGTACTACCCTTACCCTGACGACCAGCAGTACTACACTGATCAGCAGTACAGTGCGGACCAGCAGTACTGTGGAGATGGCTACCGCGACCAGCAGTACAATGCCGAACAGCAGTACGCAGAGGGCTATGCAGCCGAGGAGCAGCAGGGCAGCTACTACTCCTACGCCGGCGCCGAGGGCGAGCAGCAGCAGTACGCAGGGCTGGAGGGCGGCGGTGGTAGCCAATATGGTGCCACCAACCACGGCGCTGCTGATGGTGCTGACAACTATGGCAGCGGCGCTGCCGAGTATCGGCTGGAGGGCGGTGTTGGTGGCAATGAGGAGGCTGGCCCAGCAGGAGTGGATGAGAGGAGTCCACCCGACACAGCAGAGGATTCGGTGAGTGCTCCCGGCTGCATGTTCCCTCAGCTCACGCCACAGCAGGCATCAGACGCTGTAAGGGACGAAGCACATGAAGAAACACGGTTTCTACCTTTCACGCTGTTTGTGCACACCCATTCCCCAGGCGACTTACCGTGCTGCATGCTACGTGGTTGCAGGGTCCGGCTGCTATCGACGGCTGGGCAGGGCAGGAGGCGGGGGCAGAGGATGTGGGCGCTGCCGCAGCAGATGTGGCGCCTGCCGCTGCTGCACTGCCACCCCCACCATCCGCTCTTCCCCTCTCCTCCCTACCACCCCCGCCTTCTGCAGCTCCCCTCTCCTCCCTGCCACCCCCACCACCAGGGGCTTTGCCACCACCACCAGGAGCACTGCCGCCCCCGCCGGGCGCCATTCCTGTCCCTCCTGGTGAGCGCACAGCACCATCCTGCTCATGTTTTATTAACTTGCGGCAAAGTTGATTCCCTCCCCACAGCAAGCTATGCTCGCGTTGTCAGCCGGCGTGCCAAGTTTTTGAACGAGTCCTTTTGGTATGCTGTCAGACTGTCGCATCTGCTGGTCGGTATCGACTGAACCAGCCACTGCCGCAACCACCCCACCTGCCTGCCCTGCCCCATGCTTACCTGCAGGCATGCAGCCCTTGAAGCTGCCGCCCCCTCCTGGCAGTGCCGCCTCTCCCATCAAGGCCGTGTACGCCACCCGAGGTGCTGGCCAGCCGCCCCAGCTGCTGCCATCTGCAGGCATCAAGGAGCATGCTGGCAGCCTGCCCATCCCGTCAGCGCCAGCAGGGGCCGCACAGCTCGCAACAGAGGAGGCGGCAGCAGCACGGATGGCTGGGGAGAATGGCTGCGCTGCTGAGTTGGCGGCAGGTGAGACGCCCATCTCAGGGCAAGCCTACCATCAGCAGGAGGAAAGGCAGCAGCACCTGCAAAGGCAGGCCTCAGGAACACGCATCCCTCTCCCGCCAGCCACCTGGCCCGTCACCGCCACCCGCACGTCCGAGGGAAGCGTCTCCTCCCTGCCGTCTATCCCGCCCAGCAGTGATGCTGCGCCCCGCGCCTCACTGGAACAGCGGGCGCCGCCACATCCTCCGCACATGATGGGCGCAGGCACAATGGGCACAGCTGACCCAGCACCTGGCATGCCGCCACCACCTATGTTTGAGGCGCCCCCAGTGCCAGCTGCCGGCGAGGTGCTGCCAGCCGGTAGCGACTCTCGCCAGCCCAGCTTTGCCGGTAGGAGGAGCGTTGAACAGCACCCACCAATGAGGCCTCAATTTGGCCACCCCCACACCTACGGCAGCAACTTAGGTGGCAGCGCTGAGTCGCTCATCCCCCGTCCGCACCGCCCCAGCGTCACCTCTGGAGGCAGCGGCCCTGTACCGACAGCTTTTGTGCCGCAGCAGCCAGCTGCGGCTCCTGGCTTTGAGGCGCAGCAGCCTGGCTCGGCTCGCAGCATCGCGACTGCCACCAGCCCCACGCCCTTTCAACCGCCACCTGCGATGGGCGGCGCCACAGGCCCCAGCCTGCCCAGATCAGGGAGCCTGGCATCAGGTGCGTGTGCATGTCAACAGCAACCTGTTGCTGCACGAGCATTGCTTCTTGCAAAGCCGAATGGTCGTTGAAGTGGCTAATGTCAAGGTGGATTGCCGCTGTGATGTCATCAGCCAAGCCACAGCTGTGTGCATGTCTCGGTTGGCATCAGGCCTGCGCCATTTATTGCAACAGTCTGCTGATGTCCAATCTCCTCAAACTGCTGTGCAGATGCTGGCAAGCCCCCTGGGGCGCCTATTGGCCCCGGTGGCGCCTTCTCGCCACGTGCGGCCTTCATCCCCGCTGCTCCCAAACCGGCAGTGCCTGCAGCGGGCACCTTTGCACCCCCCAAGCCGCCAACCTCTCCCAGTTTCAGGGATGCCGATGGGCTGGCTGAGCAGGGTGGCCCGGCAGTGTTTAAGCCCGGCCTTACACATGAAGCTGCAACCCCAGCGACAGCAGCAGCGGCCGCGGCAACTGTCAAGCAAACCACGGTCGCAACACGCCGCCAAGGTGCGCTTGCTTCTCTGCCAAGCCCTGCTGAGTTTACCATCATTCCATGTCGCTTATACCTGCTTCCTGCTGCTCTGAAATGGTGAATATTGACGGCTGGCACTTGCTCATGCATCCATGCCAGCAACCAACATACGCAACGTGCGTTTCTGCTGCCCAAAAGTCACCTCTGTAATACTAAGCGCCCACTCGCGCATCAGTCAACCCGGCCCCGCTAGGCTCAACTCTCTCCTTTTACACTGCCCCTGCAGGCCGCAAGAAGCAGCGCGGCGTGTGTGGCCGGCTGCTGCCGCTGCTGGTGGTTGGCCTGGTGCTGGGCACCTGCATGGGCACGGCTGGGCTGGTGGTGAGCCTCACTGCAGCTGCCAATCTGATGCACGCAAGCCTCACCACCCTCTCCCACTTCTCCTGGTCCCAACGAGACCTGGCTCAGGCCACAACGGAGTTCGCCAGTCTGCGGCAGGCGCTGCTGGTGCAGGATAGTAGTGGCGGCGGTCGGCTGCCTCTGCTGCTATGTTGGGAGCCAGCCTGGCAGCGGTTTGACGCCTACATGGCAGATACCTCAGCACAGCAGTGGGCGACGGTACTGGAGACACTACAGTGCGAGGATCAGGGCCAGTGGTGCAAGTACAAGAGCTGGGCGCTGCACTCGGCTCGCCTGGCGGCAGCTGTTCTGCGCGATGCGGCGGTGGGGGGCGTGCGCCTGGCCCGCACCACTCCTTCCTGGGCACCCCAGCTCTGGCAAGCTACGGTGCCCCCTGCCGCGGCCTTCACTCACCAGCAAGCGTTGCTGCTGCGGCGGCAGCTGCTGCTGCTGAAGACGGGTGCGGGACGTGCTGAGCTGGCAGCATTGCTGCGTCAGCGCGCGCATGAGGCTCGTCGGCTGGCAGTCCACCTGGCTGCCTGGGCCAACTGCGTACGCCAGCACATCAGCAGCAGCGGCATCAGCTCGCTTTCCAGCATCAGCCAGTCGGCGGCGGGGTGCTGGTGGCAGCACATGGGGCAGTACCTGTACCGCTACAGCTTGGAGCAGCAGGGGCAGGCACCTGCGAAGGAATCGCACCAAGAGCCGCCCATTGCCTTGGAGAGCGACACAGATGAGCCTGCTGAGACAGCTGCGGAGGGTGTCGGGGAGGAGTATGGGGTGGAGGAGGTGTCGCAGGGCCAGCAGGGTGTGGGGGAGAGGGACCAGGAACAGGCGGAGGCGGATGAGACGCCATTTGAGGAACAGCCTGAAGTGCAAGATGGCGAGGAGGCCGCCTTTGTGGAGGTAGATGAGGTGGAGGTGGAGGGGGAGGCGGAGGCGGCAGCTCAAGGTGGGGATGAGGAGCATGTGGCAGCCGGGGAGGATGGCCAGGAACAGGCAATGGAGAGCCATGAGCAGCTGGCAGGCGAAGTAGAGGAGGGTGAGAAGTGGCAGGCAGCCGAGGAGGGCGAGGCGGCTGCAGCTGGCGGGCTGCAAGGTGAGGAGGATGCGGCAGAGGCGGAGCCAGAAGCGGGGGTGGAGCTGGGGCAGGAGGTAAAGACGGCAGATGGGCCGGAGGTAGACGCTGAGTTGGACAGTACCAAGCCTCCCGCTCAGGCAGCCAGCGTCCAGTCAGCCGCTGCAGACAGCAGCCAGGCTATGCCAGATGCAGGAGACGCAGCAGCAGCGCGCCCGTCAGCGGCCACTGCACCACGCCCGGCTCCTGACCCCGACCTAGCTGCCCTGAGGTCTCGGCTCAGTGGCGGTGAGGAGTTGAGTGAGGATGAGCTGTCGGCGTTGTATGCTGAGTACGAGCAGCATGCGGGAGCGGGTGAGCTGCCGGCGCCCATAGACCCTAGTGGTGCAGCTGCCAACGATGATGATGCCACCAAGCAGACAACGGCTGGCGCAGGTGCAGAGGCGGCTGCAGCCTCCCCCAAGAATGCCAGCGGCTCGGGACCAGGTGCTGAAGAGGCGACCGATCCGGAAAGCAGCGCAGCCGAAGGAGCTCAAGCTGCAGAGCTGCAACTGTCTGCTGCAACTGCTTCGGGCTCCACTCCTGTTGTGGCGGCAGAGGAGGGGGCCACGCACCAGGAGGCTCCACATGCGCAGGCTGAGTCCCGGGGAGATGAGGAAGCAGCTGTGGCCACTGTGGCAGGAAAGGCGCCAGTGCCCCAACAGCAGTTGAATGACCGTGTAGCGGGCAGTTCAGCGCTGGAAGCTGAGCCAACGGCAGCAGACGCCGCTGATGGCAGTCGTGAGCCAGCAGCAACGGCGGCCACTGACGTGGAGGCTTCCGAAGCGGCAGCACAAGTAGCCACCAAACGTGAGGCAGCAGCAGAGGCAGCCGCCAAGCAGTGGGCAGCCGAAGTAGCAGCAAACACAGCGGCTGATGAGGAAGCGGCCAAGGCTGCGGCTGATGCAGATGTCGGCGAGGCGACATCTGAAGAAGCGGCGGCCAAGGCCACAGCACAGTTTGAGGCTGAGGAGGAGGCAGCCAGGGGTACTGCAAAGGCAGCTGCTGACAGGCAGGCTGCTGATGTGGCGGATGCGGCGCCGCTTGATGCAGCTGCGCCAAGCGAGATGGTGAGGCAGCTGGCAGCTGACCATGTCGCTGCCGGTGAGGAAGACTTCTACTGGGAGTCGCCGTCTGTGCTGGAGCAGCAGGAGGAGGTGGCTGCAGCGCTGGCTGGGCAGGTGGATTGGGCGCAGCAGGAGGAGCAGCCGCTGGCACAGCACCAGGGTGAGCAGGCGCAAGAGGCTGAGCAGGGGGTGAGGGTGGCAGTTGATGTGGCCCCTGCCCAGGAGTTGGCGCAGGGCCAGGAGGAGCAATTGGCAGCCAATGAGGGCCCGCCAGTGGCATCTGCAACCGAAGCCAAGCAGCAGCCCATGCCTGCGTCCCCTGCCGGTCCTACCATCGGTGCTCGGGTTGGCGCTGCCATTGATGCCACCGTTGCAGCAGTTGCTGATGGGCTGGCAGCTCTTCGTGGTGCAAGGCTAGCGGTGGCAGTAGCGATCCTGGCAATTGCGGCGACATCTGCGGTTCTGGCGCTGCGCCCACGGCCGGGAGAGCGCCCGCCAGACCCCCCTGCTGCAGAGCCTGAGGTGAGGAGCAGCAGCAATTGTGTGCACTGATCTAGTTGTGCACTCGCTCTTGTTACTTTGCATGTGGTCATTTTGATTTGTGCCGCTCTTAAGCCATGGCTGTTATCAAATTATGGCAGGGCTGAAATCACTTATGACATGCATGGCAAGTGTGCCTTCCCTGCTGATCCTGACCCCTGCTGCCTGTGTGTGTGCTGCAGCTGCCTGAGCCTCAGGTAGACCGCGCGGAACGCCTGACCCGCGGTGGCCGCACCCCGGCTGCCAAGGTGGTCCGCCGTGTGAGGGCAGTGCAGCAGGAGGTGCAGGAGCACGACATTGAGCCGGATCCACAGCCCAGCTGCAGAGGGGCGGCCGGCGGCCGGCGGCGGCGTCAAGACGAGGTTGACGACAGGGAGAGGGAGCAGGAGGAGGAGGAGGGTGGAGCGAATAGCGAGGAGGAGCAGGGCAGCATGCTGGGCAGCATTCTGCGCAGTGCACAAAAGGCGGTGGGCTTGGCCAGTGGGCGAGGTGCAGAAAGTGGTGAGGACGCTGAGCAACAGGGTGAGTGTGTGGCCACACAACAGGGATGGCGTGACGTGGTGGTCAGTGGTGCCACACCGCATGCTTGGAGGCTGCACGCGATTATGCCACAGCCACAGCCACTGCCTAACAGCCCAATGGTTGCACCCCGCTCCCACCCTAGGATGAGTTGTCGATGATGCAGACATCGACTGGCTTGAATACCTTGCTGCCCTGTTGCAGATGATGGGGAGGTGGGGCCCAGCCGCGCCCGTTCCGGCCGCAGGTCAGCTGCTGCGGGTGCCGCAAGTGGCGAGGCAACTAGCTCCAGACGCCGCCAGTCAACACGCACGCCAGCTGTTCCACCAGCGATACTTGCGGAGGAGGGTGCAGGTGGCGAGTCTGATGGCGGGGGCAACAGATCACGAGGCACCGCCCGCGCATCAGGGAGGGGCAGGAAGAGCGCCGCCACGGCAGCTGACGAGCCCACTGCATCTGTGGGGCGCACCCCTCGAGCCACTGCTGCTAGAAAGGGCACCAGCAGGCTCGCTGCTTGAGTGTTGCACCACAGCCCAAGCCATTTCATCTTTCTCGCTCACTTTTGCACTACGCTTTTTTGTTTTCTGCTAGATTTACATGGCAGCTGCAACTGCCTTTGGAACTGGCTTTTTACATATCAAAGCGCCGTCTGCCACCGAAATGGACAGCTCGTGGCAGTTCGAATGGAGGTAATCAAAAGCATCCTTGGGCCGTTCACTCAAGGTTCTGGTGTGATACAACAATGTACAGCATCCCATTTAAATGCATTTGGTCGGATCAAATATTCGTATGGAGGGACGTCAACTAGTCAATTGAGAAAAACGCTAGCATAAACGAATCAGTTTGAAGGCTCTAGCCCTAAAGTAGCACTGCAAAGATGTGCCAGGAAAGCATGGGGCAGGGCTTCTGCATTGCTGCACAACGAGCTCTGCTATTTGCTGGTGCCGAGGGGGGCCAGGAGTCGGCAGCGGCAGCTCCAAGGATATGTACAGCTCGTCGCCGAGAGAACTAGGTCGGCTGAAAACACAGCATGCGTACATGCCAAATGAGGTTTCTGAGGCGCGGAGTTGCAAGTTACCAGCTTGCCCCAGCTTGTCAGGTGTGCCAGCTCGCTGACTACAGCTTGGCAGTTGCGGGGTCAAACATGTGTGCAATGGCATAGGCCTCCCAGCGCGCCAGGTTGGGGGCTGAGCTGCTCAGGCCTCCAGCTGCGCTCCGAACCACCTGGTCGAAGTTAGCAGGCAGGCAGCCCAGGCCGGTGCGCACCTGCGCCAACAGTGGGCGTCAAAACAAACTAAACAGCTTTTGTTGAGGGGCGCACAGTAGCGCCGGCGCCTTGATCTTGCAGCAGAGGCTGGAGCACCCACATAATTCAGCACTACATGACCCAGGGTGGCAGCCATGCAGGCTTCGCCAACTTCTCCTCAGCTTGGACCGGGCAGGTGAGGGGGTGGCAAGCAATCATAGACACCCACCATGTAGTCAGCACAGGCCGCCATGAGTCGTGCCGACACTGCCTTGATAGCTGAGAAGCGTGGGAAGAGCAGGCCGTCATCCAGCTCCCTCAGGCTGCTCATACTCGCCAGCCTCTCCGCAGCTACCAAGAAGACGTCGTCGCTGCGGCAAGCACGTTGAGAGGAGTGGGGTGCATGGGGAGGGCAAGAGATGAGTGGTAGGGGTGAGCTACAGTGAGGGAACCGAAAGCAGCCAACAAGGTTGCTGGGCAATTATCGCCAGTAACACAAGGGGTAGATGAGGAGGCAACACGAAGAGGGAGCAGACCGATCAACACAACACACCGCGACCAAGCTGGCATCTTTCCTTGACCACAGCGCACCGGGTTGATCACCTGATTTCCTTGCAGCGGGCCAGAACAGCTGCATGGCCCACAGCAGGGAAGATGTAGGCGTTGTTGGCTTGTGCAGGGTACAACATGCGGCCCGCATGTTGGCAGGGGGGGAAGGGGGAGCCTGATGCAAAGAGCACGCGACCAGAAGTGGCTGCCACCGCTGCCTCAAACGTGCACTCGCTTTTGGAGGTGGGATTGCTCAATGGCATGATTATGGGGCGCTCATTCAGTTCCGACATGATCTGCACGGGCAGCAGAAGAATGGGGTCACCAAGGTCCAAGCCCAGTGGATGTGGGGATCAAAGGGTCTTGCCAGTCACCAGCAGCATGAACAGCGCAGAGGTGGGATGTGGTGGGATGCACCAGTGCACAGACAAGCAGACAGGCTGGTGAGGCCCCCCAGGAGGACCAGGAAGCATTTCTCTGAAAACGTCCGGGCGGGCAGCAACTGCTATCCACAAAGATTTTGCCTACCGGGGGGAGCTCCCACCCACCTCGATCACCTCCTCGCTGAAGGCCCCCGCAACAGTGGACACGCCTATCAACACGGTGGGGCGCAGCTGCAGGCAGGAGGTTATGGGAGCTGGATGAGGGCAAGCAATGACTTCAATATGCAGGTCATCCATCTGCAAGACAGGACAGCGTCAAAGCTGCTGCACTACAGCAGGCAGGCCACACCCGTTGCCACAAATGTGAAGAGTGCTCATGACCTTCACCTGCCGTACTGCCTCCACCACAGTTTTGCAGTGGGGCACGTCATGGGCAAACGGCTTCTGCAGGCAGGCAGCAAAGATGAAAACGGCACTTGGTTGCCTGCTTTGCACAAAAAATGCGCGCTGCAAGTAGCAGGAGCCCAGCCAAGACTCGACATGCAACACAATAAGCAGAGACAGGAGTTGCACGCCCGCCCAGCGCCCTTGCCTTGTGTTGCTGCAGGTCTGTGCGGGAGGCGCAGACGAGGCCCTTTGAGTCCATGAAGAGGCAGCGGGCGCGCCCCTCCTGCCGGCTCATGCCGTGCCGCCGCTCCAGGCAGAAGGCTATCAGCTCGCCAATGCCTGCAGCACGGGCGTGTACTGACAGACATGCTCCATGGTGATGGCAAATGTTGCGACAAATGTACTTTAGCGGGCCTTGAGCTGCACATCCAGTTTCTCAGCAAGTGCATGCAGAGCAATGGTTCTCAATCAAGCCATAAGCTTGCGAATCAAGTCGATGCCCTACCAGACCCACCCCCCAACGTCCGTGCACGCACTGCCCAGTGCTTGGCCCCGGTGGCCCACCTGTGCCTGCCTCCCCCGCTCCGTAGAAGAGTATGCGTTGCTGCATCAGCGAGGCGCCTGTAGCCCTCAGCGCGGACAGCAGCCCCGCCAGGCAGATGCATGCTGTGCCCTGGATGTCGTCGTTGAAGCAGCAGAGGCGGCGGCGGTAGCGCTCAAGCAGCTCAAAGGCGGTGTGGTTGGCAAAATCCTGAAAGCAGGGGTGATGGTCAAGGCACCGCAAAAAGTGCACAACCTAGGCTTGAGGTGGTGGATGTGGTCCTGGGTGAGGGGAAGGAGGGCTTGCTGCCGACAAGTGTGTGTGTGTGTGTGTGTGTGTGTGTGTGTGTGTGTGTGTGTG
>JAAMXP010001624.1:8978-46808 GCA_019693395.1 Ettlia oleoabundans | reverse complement strand
AAGGTGGACAGCTCAGCCAGGGCAAACTACCTGGCCTCAATCAGAGTGAACGCACGCCGCGGTGACATTAGGCTGCGGGTGTGTTACTGCTGCATACAGCGGCTCCATGCTTGGCCCTTGTTCCCCCTGTTTCATTTGCTTGTCGAGTTGAATGCCTGCCCGTTGGTTGCTGGATCGTGCGCTTAAGCCGCTCATGCTGCAGTCACCGGTGACGAGTGGTCCCTTTGGGCTGCCTCTACCTCCCCACTCACAACTGGAAAAGCTGCTGCCTATCGCCTCCCACACCCACTGTAGACACCTGACTGTCTGATCTTCTATCCTCATCCTGCACTTTTCTTTCTATTCCTGCGCCAGGTCACCGACAGCACGGTGTTCAAGGTGGGGCAGTGGGTGCGCATCTGGGCCAGCAACCCAGGCAACCGCCGCAGCCTGCGCCGCTCCCTGCTGTCTCTAGAGGCCGGCCTGGCTGCTGGCGCGGCCACAAATGCGTCTGACTCGCCTTTTAGGAGCGGCGCAGCGGCAGGGCGCAGCCTCAAGGCGCAAATCAAGCCGGATTCCTCCATACCCTTCCGCCTCTTCCAAGACCCGTACCTACAGGCAGCCGCCGCCGCCGCCGCCAACGCCGAGATGGAGGCCGCAATTGCTGCAGCGGCAGCAGGGCCGGAGCCGGATAAGGCTGATGCGCTGGCAAAAGACCCTGAGGCTGCCGCCCTAGCTGCTGAGGAGGCGGCGGCGGCACTCAACCCGTTGCAGCTGGACCCAATGCTCCTGGCGGCTGCCCGCTACGGCTCCCTGGCCTTGGCCACCGAGATAGGGGAGGGGGAGTTCGACCCTGCCTGGCTGGAGCAATTCACCGGCAGTGACGGCGCCAACAGCACAGGGAACAGCAGTGAAGAAGGCGAGGGTGGCGAGGGCGGCGAGGGTGGTGAGAAGGCTCCAGCACTGGCTGTGCCCGGCAGCTTGGATTACTACCTCTACGGAGATGACCCAGCGGTGGACAGCGGCGTGAATTACCGTGAGTGTGTGTGCTGCTGGTGGCCGCTGTGTGCCTGTATCTATGTGGGGATGTGGGTGGGTGTGTGGGGTGGGGTGCGGGGGGGGCGCGGTGGGGCTGGGAGGTCGTGGAGGGTGCGCTGCAACCTTCTGCATAGTTGCAGCCAAGCAGACAGGGTTGTGCCCATTGATGCTGGGCACTTGGTCATTGGCTGAGGATGCTGTGCAATGTGTCGCTACCGCCAGGCGTTGCACATGCGGCAAAGGAGCCGGTCATTCAGTTGTGCAATGCATGAGCGGCATCCTAACATCCAAGCCTTTGTCAACTGTGTGTGTGCAGAGGTGTTCCCTGGGAGCGACCACATCC
This sequence comes from Ettlia oleoabundans, assembly GCA_019693395.1. Lineage (NCBI taxonomy): Eukaryota > Viridiplantae > Chlorophyta > Chlorophyceae > Chlamydomonadales > Ettlia > Ettlia oleoabundans. Next base: position 45,448 of record JAAMXP010001624.1, on the reverse strand, counting down.
GCATGGCTTCTCGGTGAGCTGCCTGCCTGCATGCATGCATGCATCAATGCCTGAATTCCCGCCTGCCTGCCTGCCTGCCTGCCTGCCTGTTGTGTGCCCCACTTGGAGGAACAGCTCATGCTTCAAGGGCAGGCAGCGCTTAAGCTGGCTCAGCCATCCACCCACGTGTAACGCTACTTGAACGTGCTGCCCTTTGTGACCTGGCTTGTCCTGCTATGTTGTAGCAACAACCCGAAAACTTTGTCCTCAATACTGTGTGGGTGCACCCTGGCCCTCCTTGCCGCTTCATGCAGTGTGGCTAGAGTGGGCAATGGCTGGATAGAGCTGGAGCGCCCCCTGCCCTGGGACCTCCGCACGCCGTGGGTGGTAGGTTGATGTTGCCTGCCGCTTCATTTGGTCGGATGGCTGCCGTCAGTGCAGTTGCTCTCAGCTGCTGTGTGTCCTTCTGGAGCATTGTTGAAAATAAGGCAAACAATAATTTGCAACATCAATGTCCAACTGCTGATGTAATTTGAGCCACTGGGCAACCCTTTGGTAGTTGACTGATTCATTCATGTCCTCCCCTGCCACGCTGCAGCCCGTCCTCCATCGCTTTGCGCCCACAGTACAGAACAGCGGCATGGAGGGATTCACCGTGCAGTTTGCATGGAGTGAGTTGGGCCTGGCTTACATGCTCCCAACTGCTGAAGGCCTGGCTTGCTTTGCCTTGCTTGGCTTGCATGCTGATCAGCACGGCCACGCTGGGTTGTCATGACTGCTAGCACCGGCTGCAACTCCTCTTTACCCTTTGAGCCAAACTTCTTGATGCATTGCATCCCTCACAATGGATAGCCGGCCTGTGGGCAGGCAACCGAATGCGCAGTAGGCAAAGCGCAGAAGGGCCAGGGGCCGGCCCCCCTCGGTAGCGCCGCTCATGTGCTTCAACCTGGCCTTGGTCTGCAGGCACGTTCCCCGATCATTTCTCGGCTCAGGGCGCCAACGCTATTGCACTGTATGATGTCGCCAACTGCTGGGTCAGAGACGTAAGTCTGACGCCATTATGGCAGCACCTGGCAGCACACCTCTTCTTCTTTACTTCCTGCTAGCAGCTGCCTTTGCCTCTGGTGCTGCTTTTGTTTGCACACCTGCATCTACAGCTGCTCTTCAGCAGCGCCTGGCCAGATCATGCTGCTTGCTGGTCAGCAGTTTTGGTGAGCTCCAGCTGGGCCCTGCCTTGCCTCAGCCCCGCTGCCTGTGTTGCCAGTTTTCCACTTGCTCCTGCCCCTCCTAGATTTAGCCCAATCTTGTTCAAGCGTCATAATGCATATCGATGCTATGGGTCCCCAACCCCTCTGCAGGTGAAGGTTGTGAATGCCGACAACGGGATTGTTGCTGGCGGTGTGGACTTTATTACAGTGCAGAACACACGTTTTGAGTTCACAAGGAGCAGGTGGGCTGAGAGGGCGCACATGGTGACGACTGGCCGGCTCGGTAAACAGTGGGCTGTGCATCTCTTTCTCGGGAGTTGGGGCATAGAGGGCGAGGCCCACTCAGCACTGGGGCGATTGGGAACGCGCTGAGCCTCGCCCAGCCAGCCACATTCCGACATCCGCTGCCATTCCTGGCAGGCCACTTGGCAGGAATGAAGCACCGCCACAGTATGCTGCATCCCCATGCCCCGATGTTGTTGCTCCCTCTCTTTACCGCTTCACCTCAAGTCTGCTGTTTGTGCTCTCACACTTACCGCAGGGGCAGCGACAACGGTCACCACGCGCTGTGGACCTCCCGCAGCGCTGATGTTCTCTTCACAGAGTGAGCAATATAGCATTGTGCCTGCTGCGCTGTCCCTGCATTGCAGCCCTTTACATGTGGTCGTTAATCCCAGCAGCCTTGTGCCGGACGAATTGCAACGGGGCCATCTGCTACTGACCTGTGTCGGACATTGCTCTGTGCTTGGTGGCTGGCAGCAAGCTGAAAGAGCTGCCACGTAGTCTCACTTTTTGTATGACATATGTCTAGCGCTGGCCCTCCCTATCTCTATTGTAGAGTGCCCTTCCCACCTAAGGACCTTCCTCTGCTTCCCCTTCGCTTCATCTCTTCCCTCGGCTCTGTCTCAGGCCTTCCCTCCGCACCTTGTTTTGCGCCATCCCAACCTGCTTCCTTTCATGCGCCTTTTTCCCCGCAGCTTCTGGATTGAGCGTCCCTGGGTGCATGACCTGTCGTTGGATCAGTTTGCTGAGCTCACCGTGTTTGCAAACGGCGGCGGTACGGACATCAACATTGACTGCCACCGCGCAGGTACGGTTGCGCATGGGCATAGCTGGGCCAGGCAGCCCAGTTGCCATCTATCCAGCCATCTATCCAGCCTGCTGTATCACGGTGTTCCACAGCTATGCAGTGTTGCTGTCTTACCCAGCTCCCGCTTCAACAGACCTCTCTCTGCCCCCGTTGCTCAAGGGTCGCAACTTTGCAGCCGCACCTCCATGCCCGTGCTGTGGTGCAGGGAGCCACAGCAACTTGTTCAGCAACATCAACATGGGACAGGGCAGCCGTCCCTTCCGCAGCGGCGGCAACAAGGCTCGTGGTGCTCACAGCGGCGCCAACAACACCTTCTGGAACCTGCAAGCTGCCAAGCCCGAGCAGCAGCTGCCCCTGCCAGACTGCGACTTCGGGCCCCTGCTCAACTTTGTGGGCAACTTTAGGCGGGTGGATGGCCGTGCATCACGTGAGCATGCCAGCACCCACTCACCAGCTTACCGGCCTCGCGCTTGAGATGGCAGGCTGTTCTGGATTGCCTGCTGTGCCAGCTTGCCTTGCAAATGGGTTTGGCTGGTGCCAATAAACTGGACACTGCTGCACATAGACTATGCCACCAGAACAGATAACTAGCCCCCGAAGGCAGGCTGGCTTGACAGTGCTGCCATTTGCCTGAGGGCCTGGCACCAGAGGCCGCCCAGCCACATTGTGGGTTGTAGATTGTGTCTTGTTTCTTCACCGCTGTGCGCTGCACCCCTCCGGCTGTGCATTGGTATGCTATGCTCTGCAGGCGGACGCAAGATGTTGGCGGCCGAGGTTCCCTCTGCTGCCACCTCTACACCCAGCCCAGACGCCGGCAAGCAGCCTGTGGATGAGTTTGAGTTTGCTGTCGCCATTGAGGGCGGGCCAATCTTCATCCCACAGGAGGAAGGACAATCAACGGGCAGCTTCTTGGCAGACTCTGCGCAGCCAGCGGCGCCGGCTCCCTGGTTGGCACTCCGATCAGTGGAGGCAGCCTCGAGCGCTGCACTGCTGTCAGAAGATGGCTTCATGCCTGCAGCTGCCCCTGCGCCTGGGCCCCTGGCGGCTTCTGCAAGCCGTTCTGGCAGCACTCCCTGGCAGCAGGGAGATGATGAGGGTGACAGCTGGGACTCAGAGGAGGGTTTGGAATCTGAGGGAGATGAGGAGCGCGCGGATGCTCTCAATGTTGGCAACGACTGCAGCAAGATGAGGTGGTTTGTAGAGCGTATTGCTTACAATAGGGCGCTCCCCCTCATCCCAGCCGACCTGTTCAAAGCGCAGCTGGCTGCACGCAAGCAGGGTCAGACAGCCAAAAAGTGAGGCGGCCCAGACTCTCTGACCCTAAGCCTGCCGCTTGGCAGGCCAATCTTACGTACCAAGCCAGTCTTTCTGCCTCCCCGGCGATGCCTGACTGCCCCTCTGGCACGTTAATGCGCTGAAATCCCTCAATTTGCTGCGTGATATGTTTGCTTCCAGCCGTAGCGGCTGCAACAGGCCCCTTTGCTCGCAGCTGAAAGAAGTGCTTCATCCACAGCTGCACAAACAAGTCAGGCGGGGTGTGACTCCAAGTGGCTCCACAACCACATCTCCACCGTTTAACTTATATCCCCAGATTTTTTCATTCTTGTATAAACAGCATTTTCTTCTTTGGGGTCCTTTGATGCATTGATGCAGTTGCACACATCTGACACTTCGTGACTTCACACCAGCACCAATTCGTTACCTTCACCGCTCTTCCATTGCCCTCGCATTCCGCCCCGCAATGTAAGTAGGTAGTGCTATTACAAAACAAGCAGGAGCAGTGCGGGTTCTTTCAGTACCAGGACAGACACTGGGACAAATAAAGTTGAGGGTCCTAAGTAGGAGCGCACGCACAGGAGCAGAGAAGGCTGGGGTGCAGCATGGGTCTTGGCACACCCTTCACACCCACCCGGGCACCAGCACTTAGGCACGTTGAGCGTGCAGGGTGGGGGCGCAAGGGCCTGGTGCCGTGGTTTCGCATGGTTCTGTTGGGAACAGGAAAGGAAAGAATCTGCATCAAATCGTCCGCCACCGGCCAGCTTGGTTCCCCGCTGGAAGTGGGCTGGCAGGCATGGACAGGGCGCCGCTGGAGAGCTGAACAGGGGCCTGCCAGCTGTCGCGAGCGGTGCAGGGGGCCGGGGCTAACACATGTTTTAAGCTACAAAGGGGAGGCTAAAGTGCGGCGTCTGCCAGCTCACTGCTCGCCGCTGCATACAGATGAAGAGCGGGGAGGGTGAAACCTCAACAAAACTTTGCACAGCACATGGGGTCAACAGTTGAGTAAGCTGGCAAGGGACGAGAGCAACAACGAGCAGCAGCATGCAATCTGTCTTGTCTATGGAATGATGCAACGAAACCCGCACACAAGCCAATCCACACGCTCAGACAACAATTACCCAGACAACCTACAAGTTACACCTCCACTACTCCCACGCCCAGTCACACAACCAGACTCAAGGAGCCAAACAAACACACGCAGCAAACAGGACACATCCACAACCAACTCTGCCCACCCACGCACCCATCCACACAGCCACCCGCACCTGATCTTCTTCTTCAGTGACTCAATGTCCTCCACCAGCTCCTCACGGCTGCTCTTGAACAGCAGGTAGCGGTAGGTGAACCAGGCGCTGTAGCCCAGACCAACCAATTCAAACACCTTGGGGACCTGCAACACACAAACACAGAGGGGAGGAGCAGGTGCGGATTACAAACGACAGGTATGTGAAGCAAGGAATGGGGGAAGGGTAGAAGCAGTCTATGCTTTCCAGGTTGAAAGCAGCAGCAGAAGAAGTCAGAGGTGAGTCACTTGGAGCAGCTGGACGGATGCTGGATGGCAGGTGGCCAGGCAGGATGCAATCTAGCAGCTGGGCATGGAGCGGCGCAATCCAAGCCAAGCTGGGAGTAATCATCGGCTGGAGGGCTGCAAGGTTTAGAACAGACAGGCTGCAGTGGCACAGTCTTAAAAAGCTGGTCTCAGGGCCCAGGATCTGTGCCCACCAGGGGGATGTTGTTGAGCGCGCCAACGATGGTGGAGGCCAGCCACAGCACCACGATGCCGCCGGCACCGTACACAATCACCGAGGTCTTGTTCTCCACCTGGTCCCACTGCACCATTGGGAGGTCCAGGTACAGCAAGGGTAACGTGGTTTGTGGGTGCTGCAACCAAGTGTGCGCCAGGAAATCGCTGGCAGCCGTTCGAACCCGCGCGGGGAGCGGGGCAGCAGCCGACAGCCATCTCCCCGGTGGATGAGCAACTGCTGTTGCAGCGCCCCTTAAAGCCTGGCGCCCAAGCCCGCTACTGCCAGCTGCACGATCCAGGGGCAACCTCAGCTGCTTGCCTCAGCACTTAGCAAGCGCAGTACCAGCGCCGGCACGGACGGCGGGAGTGCCGCTATTGAGTGCCCTACCTTCTCCTGCAGGTCCTTCACCAGCGCATCAACATCCACCTGGCTGCCCTCGGTGCTGGTCTCAGCCTTCACCATGAACTTGCGCTGAGCGCGCACAGCCTGCGCCAACACCCATTCGAAGTGTCAGAGCCCCACACCCAGCTGGGCGTGCGATCGCATACTTCTAGCGGCAGTTCTGGCACCTACCAACTGCTGGTGCGCCAGAGGGGCGCCGATGAAGGTCTTGCGGCCCGCTCCAGCGGTGCGGCTGCAGGGCAGCGCCGCGCGGGCCACAGCGCTGCAGGCGACGGTCTGAGCGGCCATTGCTATGTGGTTCAGAGGTGTAGGAGATCGGGTTGGAGCGTATGGCGGCTGTTTGGGCGAGTGGGCGAATGAGACAGGCTCCGGAAGAAAGGGAGATTTTGTCTGGGTGAAGTGCTTTAATGCAGTGTTTTTTCCTCGTGTTCTGCAAAGAGCGAGCTGAACTTTGACTAATGCTGGCTTGGATGCGCCGATGGCGCCCGCGTCCCCTGGGCCCGCGTCTTCGTTGCTCACATGCCTCCTACCTCAGCGCTCGGTGCAGCGCTCATTCAACACCTTCGATGAGCTGGACCTAATTTCAAGCATCTGCACTGCTCCAGTAAGATCGGTTGCAACCAAGAAGTTGCTGCGGCGCCGGCGGGAGTCTGGGTGATACGCGCTCGCCCATGTTGAAGCAAATCAACTGGCGCCTGGCACAACAGATGCACAACCACCAAACATGCATGTAATGAAGCGCAGACCAGCTTTAGGTCTGCGCTATGGCAGTTGCTTCGCTTCTAAACAACAACATTGCGCTAACGCAAAATGGAGGCAGTGGTGAGTGGTCTCACCTTTGCTGTGTGGGTGGCGGCAGCGCTCATGCCACTCGCTGCTTTCAGCTTAACAACCACAAAATGGATAAGGTAAACACAGCAGAAACAGGAGCAGAATAGCTGTGTGGGAGCAGAACGGACCCTAGTCGCGCTCTTTGCCTGTGGAGCAAGGCGGGAGGACTAGCGACGTTTCCGGCAGCAGCCTTACACGGGTTGATTGAGCGTCAGGATTACGTGTGAGGGGTAAGCCATGCGGAGTCAGATACACATGTACGTGAAAAGTGAAGCGGTGGCGCTTATGTTTACAGCTTCTGGGTCTCAAGGCTAGGACCTACAATCTGAAGTATTTAGCTGCGTGCCTAACTAGCTGTTCTTCCAGCTCCTTTCCCCTGCCAGCTACCTACCAAATAAGCCGTCAGCATAATCGTCGAGAGTCAGATCTATGACGTCAGCGTCGTCAGCAGGCTGTGACGGCACCGTGCGCTGTGAGCGCTGCCACTGGTTCTGGGCTGCCTGCTGGAGCCACTGGCGCCCATCTCGGGGCTTTTTGGCAGGCCGCCCTGCGGCATAAGCGCCGCCGCTACCACTGCCAGTCACCGGCGGCAGCAGGCTGTCAACGCTGCCACTGGCTTTGCGGTCTATGGAGCTTTGCTCCGACACCTCAGGCTCCAGCTTGTGCTGGGACAAGTGCTGCTGCTGCTGCTGCTGTGCCAGTTGCTTCTGGCGGGGCTCTCGTGTGGCAGCTGCAGCTGCTGTGGCGTGCCCTTTCGCAACCACCGGCTGAGCTGATGCTGACGGCGCCTCGTCCTGAGTCCACGACTGCACCTGCTGCTGCTGTTGCGCATCGCCGCTGCCGCCACCGCCGTTGACTGCCGAGTTATTGCTGCGGCTACCATTGGTGGTGGCGGCTCTCAGCACGCCATTGACCAGCTTCTTGAGGCGCTCATCGCCTGCTCTGCTGGAGGGTTGTCTGTTAACAGGGGGACTCACAGAGGGTCTTACTACTTGCGGCCTCAATGGGTGCTGCTCCTGTGGTAGCACCGCTGCTATTGGCTCTTGTGCTGCACCGGAATGTGGCTCCACAGCGGCAGTGCCACCAGCAGCATTGGCAAGTGTCACAGGCTGCAGTTGTTGGGACTGCCGCCGCTGCTGCTGCTGTTGGGCGGGTGGCGGCTGCCGCACTTCCTCGGGCCTTGGGCGCTTCTGCGGGTGGTCGCCAGGTCCACCATCAATAAGTGCAGCTAACTGCTGCTGCTGCTGCTGCTGCTGTTGCTGAGCGCTGGACAGCTGCCCCGAGCCTGTAGGGGCGTCCCCTTCAGCTGCCTCAAGCGCCCGCTTGCGCCCCGCTGCCCCTGCTGCCGCGGCGGCAGCTGCACCGGGGTGTGCAACAGGCGCCCCAGGAGTGGCGGCCGCAGCTGGAGCAGGTGCCAGTCCTGCTGCAGCAAGCAGCACCTGCATGGGACGGTGCTGCTGTGCCTGCTGAAGCTGATTTTGCTGTGCAGGGAGTTCTTGCTGCTGCTGCTGCTGCTGCTGCTGTTGAAGGCTATGTTGACGTGCCAGTTGCATCATCATGTCACGCTGCTGTTGTTGTTGTTGTTGTTGTTGCTGCTGCTGCAGCTGGAAGTATGCCTGTGCAGCTGCCTGCTGCTGTGCAGCGCGAGCATGATATGCCGCATACGTCTGTGCTTGCTGATAAGCAGCTTGCTGTTGGGTAGCCTGCTGCCGCTGCTGCTGCAGCCACTGCTGGTGCATCCACTGCTGCCTCTGCATTGCAAGGAGTTGGGCCTGCATTTTGTGCTGCGACTGAACATGTTCCTGAACTGCTGCGGGATGCACAGGCTGAGCGTTCATGTGAGCCTTCTGCTGCTGCTGCGGGACCGGCAGGCGTTGCGGCTCATGTGGTTGCTGATGTGGCGGTGCCTGCAGTTCTACCTCATCCTCGTCCTCGCTCAAATCGCCGTAAACCTGCAGCTCAAGCAACGTAGTCAGCAATTCACATGTTGATAAATGGCTCCTGGGATGGCGGTAGAAAGAGAGGGGCTGTTTGTAGGTAGCCACAGCACAAGACCAAGATGTGCACACTCGCGCTCGGACATTTGCATACACTTGCCGGAGACCGCCAGGCAGCTAGAAAACCAGCCACCAGCTACCAGGATGACAACACAGCCAGCAGCTAGACTGCTTGCGACCATGCCTCACCTTACGCAACCGTTCCATCTTGGCTCTCATGCTGCGCGTCACCATACCACCGACGCCCCCAGCGCCTGCCACCGCCCGCCACTCCTTGCGAGCCTGCTTGGCAGCCTTGCGCTTCTCATCCACCGTCAGGCGCTGGGACGGATCGTCGGCAAGGTTCTTGTCATGATCCTACAGACGAGGGCGTCCAAGAGCGGAGACGTGCAATCCGTGGAACACAAGACGGTTGGACTTAGGGAAAGAGCGGCAACAGCAAAGAATCAGCTGCCCAGTCCAGCAACAGGGTAGGTGGTTGGATGGATGGCTGGTGGAGCCGGGACACGCCAGTGCAGCGTACCTCCACCTCCACGATTTTGTAGCTGCCACCGTTGGCGGCAGCCTGCCGCGCGTTGGCTGCAAGCAGTGACGCTAATGCGGGGTCCTGCTGTTGTTGCCCCAGGCCCTGCAAGCCGGGGTGGGTGGGGGTGGGGGTGCGCGCGCGCGCGGAAAACGGGAGGCTTTCCGCTTACCGTGAGAACACCTGCCAATATCAACACAACACTCATGGGCAGCTGCATGCACGCCTCCCTTCCCGACGCTCAATCATGTCAGGCAACCTGCACCCCAGGCGAGCAGCAGCCAGGCCTGCCTGTAGGTCAGCCGGGTCCGGCTCGTAAAAATAGGCGGACAGCCGCTCCGCCTCCTTCTCAATGGTGCGCGCCTGCAGACAAGCAGGCGGATGGAGGTGGGCAGGCAGGCAAGCAGGCAGGCAGGCGGCAGGCAGGCAGGCAGCAACATTTGGCCGACAGAAGGAGACACTGTGCATGCCAGTCCATGCTGCCCCTCACGGACTAGAAGAATGGCAGGCTGTACAGCCAGCAGCAACCCCGATGCTGGCCATGCACATCCTAATCGCGGTGCCGCTGTTCTTGTTGGTGCTGCGGCACACGTTGGTATGTTCAGCGCACCCATTTGACTGCCTGCCGATCTATCACTCGCTTGAACAGCGCCACCTTGTTCACGTTCCTTAGGTAGATGTTGTACTGCAGAGCAAAACTACGGAGTGCAGGTTGCTGTGCAAGGAAGACTGCAGCCTGGCATCCATGACTTGTAGGTAGCTGTGTTCGCAATGTTGGTGTACCGGCACAGACCTGTACTGCTCACCTGTACTGCTCCATTGTAGTACATGCGGTACACGAACGTCTCCTGCTTCTGACCATACCGGAACAGCCGTGCAATCGCCTGCACACAGGGCGACAGGCAGATGAAGCGTTTGCTTGCTGGCAACAGCTTCTGGCAGTGCTGCCCACTGCAACTCGCTGTCTTACCAAACACAAAGCACAAGGACACGGTGAGATCAATACCTGGAGATTGTAAACAGGGTTCCACGGCTCCTCCAGCACCACGATCCTTTGGCAGCTGACCAGGTTGATCCCGTGTGTGCCCGCCTTACTCAGCAGGAACACCTGGTAGAATCAGGGGACAGCATGGCAGACCTTAGCTGTATGCTGGGCGTGCTTCAAACCCAAGCCGCAAAAAGCTCCCTGATGGTGGCAATCATGTTGGTCAATGTGGCAATGCCGGCCGCCAACCTACGACAACAGTGTATCATGCACCTGGTATCTCCCTTGCTCAAAATCTTTTACGTGGGCTGTGCGCTGGGAGTCGGTGGTGGCTCCCTCAATCTTGCACCACTGCAGCGGGCTGCCTCCTGCAGCAGAAGTGAAGCAGGGCAATACACAAGCTCCTGCTTGGGCTAACATGCATCTCAGCAAACACAAGCCGGGCCCACAAAACCAGCCGTAGGCTCACCTGGAAGGCGCAGTGCTGCTCGCCTCAACAGCTGCTCTATCTGCCTCAGGAACTCAAGGCTGCAGGCACAGTGGGAAGAACAGGCATTGACTATAATCAGAAGAGGGTTGGCCAACCGCATCAAGCTGCTTAGGTGTCTGAGATATAATACAAGCAGCACGACGGCGTCATGCAGGTTTGCTGGCCAATGATCAATCATAAGAGGACACAGCAGCTTTCACCGCAACCCACACCTCTCGCCCACGATCACGAGCTTCTCCTGGTTTGCAGCACACCACCGCAGCAGCTGCTCAAGGGCCCACAGCTTGCTGGCGTACTGGGAACTAAACTCCCCAGGTGGAGCAGCCTGCGGTGCAGAAAAGGACCACCACAGTATTGAAGTCCGCATGTAGCGCTATCTAGCCCCCCTCTATTGGCTGAGGTGCCTGGTTGCCTCGACAGGGGGGGCTGCAATTCCACCTTAGCTTTCACCCTGCAGTTCGCTAGCCAGCGTTGCACGAAAAACTCCTGCCTCACCTCTACCATGGCGAGCAGCTCCTCTGCCAGGGCCAGAGGGAAGCTGCGCAGCCCAGACTTTTTTCCATGTGCTGTTGCTGCTGCTGTCACTGCAGAGACCACGGCTGCAGCAGCAGCCTGCTCGGCCGCCTGCTCGGCTGCAAGCACGGCAGCCGCCAGGCCGACAGCCTCTGGTGGCTGCAGCTTAGGCTCAGCACCTGCAGCGCCGTTGCCTGCCTGCTGAGCGCTGTTCAGGCTGCCTGCAGGCGAGGCGTCAGCCTCACCGCTCATAGTAGCTGAGGTGCTGGCAGTGGGGGACAGGTCATCTGATAACACCACCTCAAACCCATTTTCCATGTCCTCCTCCACCATTTTGGCAGCAGCAACTGTGGCAGCCGCTGCTGCTGCTGCTGTTGCTGCTGCAGCTGGCCCATTGCTAGCCAGGGCTGCAATTGCCGGTGCTACCTGCTTTGCTGCTGCCACGGCAGCGCACTGCGCGTGACCCTCAGCCACCACTGCCTTGAGCCAGTCATGGAAGTCAGAGGGGCGGTCGCAGAGCTGCGGGCAGGGAGGAAATTTCAGTACATTGGCAAAATAAGTGTAATACCAGCCAATGCAATCTTTTAAATGAAACTTGGTCTGTTCATCTCACACATGATGCAGTGCTGGCAATTGGAGAACACCGTTGATGCTGCATACTGTAATGTTGATGCGAACAGCTGCGAAGCTCATGGAGGAACTCGGCACAACCAATGACGCCACTCACCATCCGAAGCTTCTCTGCATCAGCCAGAATGCTGCGGCATTTGAACTCCTCCGTGCCCTGCACAGCAGCAACACAAAAACACACTTGTCACTCTGCTCTGTTTCTGCTCTGTTGACCATTAGGAATCGCAAGCGCTTGTTTACTGCCTGGCAAACTTGCTAATCATTGATAGCAACCCCGTTACCTCCCTCATCCTCTTATGATGGCTAACCAGTCCAAATTGCAATATCATGTCACGCACCTCCACATAGCGGCGGTAGACTTTATCCTGCGTTGGGGACAGGGCCAGCTTCAGCACCACCTCCCTCTTCTGTGGAAGCTCGCCCTTTAAGATGTCCTCGCCACGGCGGTGCACCATCCTGCAAGGCAAGCAGGCATCTCGTCAGGACAACACCCGTGCATGCATGAGAGTACAACTGCCAGCATTATGAGGCAACAAAACGTCCAAATCACCAGTGCGTAATGCTTGCGAAGTCAGCAGCTGATTGATAGAGACATGGACTGTTTCACACAAGTGTTGAGTGAGATCACGAGGTGCAGCTAGGGTTGGCTGCGGCTCACTGGTTGGTGAGATCATGGAACACCGCCAGCCGCTCGTTCATCACCCTTATCTCTCTGCCGGTTGCGCCTGGCAGCTGGCCTGCATGTGGGCAATAATGGCGTAAAAAGGCTTCAGCAGACTTGATAGCGGACATGCTATGCACGTGAGTAGCGGGATGACTTCCATGTCCATGGCCTTGGCAGATGCACGCAAAGGAGCCGCACCTGCCATGATCGGCTCAGCAAAGCCGCTGTCCCACTCTGCTTTCGTGATGAGATCAGGGGCGCACCAGGAAATCATGGCATACCTGCCCAAGCAAGGGAGGCAAACACAAGGGATGAATATGCAGTTCAAGTTGGCAGCTGAAGTTGAGGCCGGGCAAAAGGGGCACAATTTAAGCTATTAGCACGCGCATTCACTGCAACATAATACCCCGATCATGATGCTGAAACCCTGCAATGAGCGTACCAGGAGAGTATTGTGAAAAGACAGGAGCACCGCAAAACAAGGAGTACAGCAACCGACAAGCCCTGCCTCACATCTCGCTAAGGTTGTTCTGCAATGGGTAGCCCGTCAGTGCGAGGCGCCGCTTGGTTGTAACTGATTCCAGTGCCCTCCTAATTTGGCTCTGCAGCATGGCAGGAATGTCTGGATCTATGTACGATGGGATTCTGCCAATTTCAAAGGCCAGGTTGTGATTTGTCAAGGTACGCAAGCACACTGTTGTATGTGCTTTGAGGGAAGATTCAAAGCAACAACACACTTACCTTTTCATTTTTGACCACGTGCGCCTCATCCACCACCACTACGTCAGCTCCCTCTCGCAGCATCTCTGCCAAGCTAAGCTTCTGGGGCAGGCTGGACTGCGCCAGGAGCTCCGGTGCCTTCCCTTGCTGCTGACACTGGCGAGGCTGGCTTTGTGCCTGCTGCTGCATTCCGGGAGCACTCCCTTGCTGAGCAGTGGCTGCTGCCAGCGCCGTGGACGATGCCTGGCCGGGCAAGGCATCAGATTTGCTGCCCGGCTGCTGCTTGGGACCACGCCTCACCGCAAGCACTGCAATCAAGCACAAGCCACAGTAAAACTGACCTGTTCTCGTGCATGTGCTGAGCAACGTCGTTCACCACTCATGGGAGGGACAGGCGGCTGGATCAAAATCTCAAAGCCTTCTCGGTGGCACCAATCCATGCCTACCAACCCACCTCGATCCTTGAACTTGTCGTGGGTGCAGATCAACACCGCGCTGGGCGTGCTGTGCCACTTGCGCACGATGTTATCCTCTTCCTTGTTGTCGGACACCACGAATACCTGCAGAGCAATCGGCGGAATATAAAAATGACCCTGTACTGTTGGCATAAATGAAAGCAAAATAGATTAGGAAGCATGAGGCGCGGTTTAAGCTGAGCTGATGTTATTTCGGTGCATAGCAGTGCAGCGCAGCGCAAGCGTGGACAGTATCTTGCCTTGCGGGTGCTCAGCCCTGGGCCGCCGCCAGGGATGTGGGGAAGCCATTTGCGAAACTCCGCCTGCCAGTTGAAAAGCACCACCTGCAGATATGGCAGGCAGCATTGTAAATTGTTCCAGTAGGTAAATAGAAGCTAGTCAAGTGGCGCAAGAGGTAGGGGATGCGGTGCTGGCATATAACCAGTGAGTCGACAAGAGGCAGCCAACAAGGTGCACGACCTGCTTGGGTTTGCGAGGGCAGACAGGAGCTGGCTGGCATGCCCGGCATGTCCGCAGGGCAAGCTAGAAAATGGGGCACTACCTGGCACATGGGCAGTCTCAACTACCCACCTTGGGAACCAGCACAAGGAAGCGCGACTGTGGTTGCACCAAACTGAAGGCACTGAGAAACGCAATGGTCTGCAGCGTCTTGCCGAGCCCCATGTGGTGGGCGAGCAGGCAGCCGCCCGCCAGGTCAGACTCTATGTCAAAATCTACAACCAGAGCGTCCCAGACAAACTGCACGCCCTCTCGCTGGTGTTGTTTCAAGGCCTGCATGCCGAGGTGTGGCAGACAGAAAGCTGACAGCGCACCTCAGCTGGCAAGGAGCACACGGTTCAGCACATGTGGAGCTCAAATGACTATGTAAGCAGCAGTACTTATGGTAAGCCTTTTAATCAGCTGGAACTTACCTTGGCTATCTTGTTGTAGACTTGCGGCAGCTTGTCTGGCTTGTCGGGCCAAATAGACACGGGCTTCAAACCTTCCTCAACTGCCGCCAAACTGCCTGCGGCATTCATCAGTGCCTCTTCTGCCAGTCGACGTGCCTGCAGCTGCAGCGCCTCCTGGCTGCCTGGTTGCTGGCGCAACCGTTCACGTTCCTGCAGACGCCGCAAAGCGGCACCGCCAGCCGCTGCTGCAGCAGATGCTGCGCCGCCAGGGGCCGCTCGCCGCTGACGACCACGCTTGCTGGGCGAGAATAGCACAGCGGCCTGCACTCAGCAGCAATATGTCAGAAGGCAAGCAGCCTGGCCTAAGCTCAACAGCCTGGCCTAAAGCTCACAGCAAACACCTGCTTTCACCAATAGCAAGTTGCCACAATAGCGGAAAAAGAAACAGCTGTGCCAGTACTTCGTGTGTACCTGGCTGCCATCACCCTTTGTGCTCCACGTGTGCACTGTGCCTGCTCGTCCCATGAGCATGCCAAAGTCTTGATGGGCGCCATCCAGCTTAGCCAGCCCTGCAAACAGGCACACTTCAAGATTCATCTCAGCGAATGACCTTAACATGCAGCTTGCCCTGAATATCATGCGGCATCAGCAGTGCGGATTGCATAAGAAACCTATCACTCACGTGCACTGACGTCAGCCTGCCGATCAATCAGCTGCAACTCCCTCAATGTGCGCGTCCAGTCAAGCCTGGGGTGTCGAGCAAGCTTGTTCCGCTTGAACCAACGCTGCATCGCAAGCAAAGTCTCGCCATCTTTGCCAACATGCGACAGCCATTGCCGCACGGCCATGGCTATCCGCATGTCGTGGGAGCTGTTCTGACTTAACAGGCCCAGCAGTTTCGCAATGTGAGAACCTGCAGGCAGTGGTGGATTGAGTAGTGGATCGGCGCCGAATTCTGTACCTTCTGAAGAAAAGCGGTCAACGCCCTCATAAGAAAGAACCACGATGTGCAAGCTGCTATGCCAACACAAAGTGAAGACAGGAGTGGCAACGCAGGCACACCACGGTAGAGCAGCTGTGCTGTATTCTATTACACTCTTACTAACCCTGCAATCCAAGCTCGTGCCACATCACTAGAGACTCATGGGGCTGTGGGGCCTGGGCGATTTGCCAGTGCCCAGTCGCTGCATCCCAGTGGCAGGTGTGGCGCAGCGGGGGATCCATCTCAGTCAGCTGGTGCTCGGTCAGAGGCAGCAACCACTCCTTGCGACCTGCACAATAAGTCAACACATGACATTGGCAATCATGCGAAGCAACACAGGGCAGGTCGGTATTATCACTGCTTGCATCAGTAGGACATGTTTGTACTCAACTTCAAGCCATGCTTGTTGTACACAGGTGCGAACATAACGTCATGCGAGATGTCGCTGCGTGAAGGTTGCAAACAGCCGCCCAGCGCGTACCTGGCCACCCCAGCGTTAGCAGCATGGATCGACCCTCTGACGACTCCAATGCTGCACCGGAGCCAGAGCCACCTGCCTCTGCTGCCTGCGCCAAGAGCTCCAGCACAGCAGCCAAGCCAGCCGTGCGCCCCTCCACTTTCTTCCCTGTCGACCGTCTGTCGCCGTCTGCCTGGGCCTGCTTGCGCAGCACAATGGCAGGCACGTATGCAGTGCGCTGCCTACTGCTGTCCTGGTTGCGCAGGAGGTCAAAGTCGTAGCATGCGCCGACCTGAATAGACCGGAACGTCAGGGCAGGGACGCCCGTGTTGCCTGGCGCAGGTGGCTCTGCTGGCGGTGTGATGGGAACTGCTGGTCGCAGATGTCCAAGATCATTGCATTGGAAATCCTCGAGCTGCAAACACAAGACGAACACAGCGCAACAATGTGACTGCTGGCATCAGTGCAGAACACATGACAAGCTGGGGTCGCGCATCCCAACATATGCGGCCAATGCTGCTCACCTTCCCCCTCTCGCCCATCATCTGCAGCCTGGCAGTGACAGCATTCTGCCTGCACACACATTGATCATAACGATGGTTACCTTTGTTAAGTTAAAGAGCCTGCAATCTGCAACTGAAGCTGGATATAGCAAATATTTCCCCGTGCTCTGCACCTTCCCGACCCCGAGAGGGCAGGGCTCGTAAAGAACATGCATCCGCTAATGCACCCACCTAATGCGCTCTTTGACACAGGCCTTTGTCCAATGCAGCCCATGCTCTTCACTTAAGCGCAGAACCTCCACAGGCGCCAACTCTTCCAGGTCAGTAAGGTGGCCCGGCTGCAGCGACACATTTGGGTGTACAAACCAAACAGCATCCTCAGGTCATGTTGCATGGAAAGGTTACAGGGAAGCAACACCAGCACGCTAGCGGGGATGAAGAACAGATGCTTTGATCAACTCTGCCGCAGTATAGAGTCCAATCACCCACAGAAGTGCGACTTGTATCATCATACAGCAGCCACAGCCCCAGTCCTCACCAGGTTATTGTTGTTCGCTTGGCCGGCATCTTGATCGATGACATCGCCAACATCGGCCTCTGGCTCACTGCCCCCACCCACACTCATGGCATCATCAGCATCACTGTCACCCTCTTCCCCACCCGCCTCCGACTCCACATCCTCTGTGTCACT
Organism: Ettlia oleoabundans; assembly: GCA_019693395.1. Classification (NCBI taxonomy): domain Eukaryota; kingdom Viridiplantae; phylum Chlorophyta; class Chlorophyceae; order Chlamydomonadales; genus Ettlia; species Ettlia oleoabundans. The sequence continues at coordinate 28,394 of JAAMXP010001624.1, read as the reverse complement.
CCCTGCAGCCATGTCCTGATCTGCTGCTTCTGCAACGGCCTGCCGCTCATCATTGCTGCCATCCAACATAGCGGCACCCGACTCGTCAGCCGGCTCCACTGCCACAGCTCCTCCCGCTGGAAACGAGTCAGCAGCTGGCCTTGCTGGGGACAGATCAGACTCAGTATCGCTGTTCCCGCCTCCCATCACCTCGCCTGCTACCGGCATGGCAGCTGGCCCGGCCCGAAGAGACCGAACCGGGCTGCTGCGCTCCTCAGCTTCCTGTTCCGTCTGTTCCGTGTTGGGGCTGGTGGCATCATCCATGGGGCCGGCCTCCTCGCCTGCCTGCGCACCGGTGAGCACCTCTGTTGCTTGCAAAACAGCCTCGGTGGAAGCTGGCTGCTGCTGCCCCAAAGCATGTGTTTGTTGCTGCTGCTGTTCATGCTGTTGCTCCTGCAGTTGCTGCTCCTGCTGCTGCTGCTCCTGCACTCGCTGCTCCTGCTGCTGCTGCTCCTGCACTCGCTGCTCCTGCTGCTGCTCCTGCTGCTGACCGCCCAAGATCCCAGGCGCCACCAGCACTCTAGTTTCTCCCGGCTTCAGGCCTGCTGCGTTCCAGGCACGTCGCGGCTCCTCCATGTTGTCCTGCTCCGGCTCATGGCCCTGCATAATGTGCGGCTCGGCACGGCTGGCTGGCAGGCCCTCTGACGCACTGGCATACTCAGCACCATCATCCGGATCCTCATCCATATCTGATGCTGCGCTGGGCTTGCCATTGTCCATACTAACATCCTCCACAAGCCAGCTGTCCCCTTTATGCTCATCGTGCCGGCCATCCCCTCTGCTGGCTGGGCCCTCCTCGCCACTGGCTGCTGCTGCTGCCCCTCCAACCCCGGCTGCTGGTGCCGTTTCACCCCCGGAATCCCGCAGGTGCATCTCACGGCGCCTAGTGGTAGCTGCTGCAGCATGCTGGGCGGGCGGTGGTGGCTGCCTTAGCAGCGCTGCTATGCGCAGCTTCTCCAGGCGTTCCAGCAAATCTGAGTGTGTAAGCTCACAGTTGGCTGCCGCCTTGCATACTGCGCGTGCTGATACACTCCGTGCCTGCAGATATAAGTGGAAAGTGCTTCTCGGGTCAACTTGTAGGACTTGCAAACAATCAGTGCTTGTCGACACTAACGAGGGGAACAGCCAGCGATCACTAACTGGTGCAGGCTGGACCAGTGGCACCACTGCTTCTTGTTATGCAAGCAAACAAGCTACACTGGTGTAACACCAGCAAGGCGAACCCTATTTACCACAGGCTTTTCACCTCAAGATAAGTTTTTAGCAGCTCCAGCAGCTGTTTGAGGAGGCGCCCCTGCATTCAATAGAAAGAAAAGGCCAGAGGCAGCACCACATGATGTTGTCGGGGGCAGGCTTGGGCTAGTTTTCATAGCTGGCGAGGCATCAGATGCCAGGCATGTGTTGGAGTGTGGCTTGAAGGGACTTGCCTGGAAGTGGGCAGCATTTTCTTGCCACTCCTGCCGAGCTCCATCAGGCCCTTGACCCTGCAAACACAGACAAGTAATGTTCAGCTGTGCAACAGTGACAAATGCTACTTGCAACAGCTTCTGACCCACCCGACACAAGATGGGAACCTGATATGCAGTCGAAGTGATGCGGAAAGCAGACAGCAAGCACAAGCTATGGGCATCACTCCAACCAACCTCCAGCCAAATGCTTTGTGCATTTTGTTCCAGTTTAGGCAGCTCCTTGGCCCGCCAGCGCCTCTCCTGCACAGCGTTCATACACATGCAATACACTTATGGCGCAAGCTTCCGGCGCGATATAGTGAAAGTCAAGAGGCTGATTCATAAGCAGACGATACTTTATAAAAGATCGGCCACACCTGTTCTTTTAGCGCCAGCACCAGGCCTTCCAAGGCAGCCACGGCCTTGGGAGCGCTGCGCCACTGCTGCCTGGCATCCACCTGGGGGTCTAGAAGTGGCAGCGATCGCACTATCTGCCCCTGCAGCGCCGCCTCTGCCTCCTCCTCTGTAGCAAAGGAGAGTGCAGCACAATAAAGCTAAGGAATGGTCCAGGATTGTTGGGGCGTTTGCGTGCAGATTGTGGGCCAGCTTTATGGCCAGCGGTATGACGCTAGCCAGGCAGGACCATTGGCCACTAACCTGCAGCAACGTCTCCAAGGCGCAGCGCAGCCACCAGCTGCTCCAGCAGCTCCTGCCTGAGTGCATTTATGAGCGCAACCTCCTCCTGCAGAATAGCGGCACCGCGAGCTAAATCCAAGCGACGTCAGCAGAGACGCGAGGCATAGCATGCTTTAAAATGTTCCTCATGGGAGGCCAAATGTATTGTCCAAGTGAAAAAGCGAGTGAGACGGCAAGAAGCTCTTAAGAAACTACATAGACCTACCTCAATCTGCTCGCGGTGCGCATCCTGCTTCTCCGACTGCTCGCCGCTGTCTACCTGCAGCGAGGGCACCATAACCTGTTCGCTGGATGTGATGCTGAAACTTGTAATACTACTCTCGAATTCGACCCCCTGCCTAGAAGTAGTGAAACAAGGAGGGCTGTCCGTGTGTTGACGCATTTTGCTTGCAGCACCTCGTATCCTTACAGCCACTTGCCTCTTCTGCAACATCCAGATTGCCTTGCCGCTCCTCCTCCCCTTGGCTACCCTCAAAGGAGACCTCCTCCTCCAGCTCAGTAGGGTCCCAGGGTGGCAGCACATGCTGCAGCTCCGGGTCCTCCTCACCCTCCTCGTCAAACTCCACACCCTGCAGGCATACGTGACAAAAGCACGCATTACAAGCGCACAAATCAATTGTTGAGAAAGCAGCCAGGCTTAGTTAAGGCGGGCACAAGCGCAGGGGCTCTGATCCTGCATGCCACTGGTTCAAGCTGGTTACAGCCTTGAGTTGAGCAGGTTGTTGCACAACACAGATCAGCTGTATGCACAGCGCTGTTGCATTATGCTGGCGTGATGGTGCCACCCACCTGCCGCATGCCAAAACCAGCAAGGACAGCCTCATCATCACTCTCTGTCTCCTCGCCTTCGTCACTGCCGTCAGCAGCCGCTGTTTCCCGCGTCTCAGCAAGCAGTGCGGGAAACTGCAGCAACAAGCGGCGCATATCGCGAACCCTTCCGAGTACCCAGGCCCTGTCGTGCCGCATGGCAGCCAACCTGCAGTCAGTCAGCATGGGAGTAAGTACTCACATCAAGCATGCAGCTGCCATTGTTGGGCAGGAAGGTGGGTGCAGGAATGCAGGACGGCATGGCACAGCAGCTGATGCAGAGACCTGCCCCAACATAGCCACGGCAGAGAGCTGTCATGACTCACGTGATGGGATGATCCGGGACTGTGGCACCCGGCTTGTCTGGAAGACAAATATCTAAGCTGTTGATGCGCATTGCACGTGGCCAGTCTGCTGGCCTCCGTGCTGCCGCTGCAGCGGGCTGGCCATGATGATGATGCTGCTGCTGCTCCTGGGGTTGTCCTGCTGCTTGTGCAAGCGGCGGTGGCTCTACTCCTGCTCGGTGCCATAGGATGGCGGGCAAGCTGCGACCATAGCGACCTGCAGCACCACCAATAGCAGGGAAGAGAAGCTGTTAACCTCAGCTGAAATGGAGAACTGCATGATGAACCGCAAGCTGACATCCAGAGTGCCACATTTGAGTATGCAGCCATCATGAATGGCGTAAGAGCGGGATAAGCACCCAGACACACACCAAGAACCCAGCACCCACCTTTTGGACGGATAGGAAGCGCGCAAACGATGAAGTTCTCATGCTCCCTGAGTGGAAAGCCTATGACGCCAGGCTTCCAAACAGAGTCAAAGAGCACTTCATCATCCTCCAGCCCCACCTCTGTCCGCCCTGTCACTGGCGGCTGCTCTTCGGCCCCTCGCTGCTGCTGCTCCGGTGCCTGGGACGAATCTGTGGCGCCGCGAATAGGCTCTGGGCGTACACGGCGCCCCCGCCGCGGTGTAGGTGCTGGAGCTGCCTCTGCTGCTGCATCAGCTGTTGGATCTGGGGCGTCCAAGGTAGCGACCCCGCGTTGCAATCCGCTACCGTCCACCTCGGCACCAAAGGTTGCCTCAGCTGCTGCACCTGAGCCGTCATCGCCCCCATCTACCACCATGTTGTCGGCATCTGGAGCTGACCAGTCGCCAGCAGCAGCAGGTTCTTCTTGCTGCTGTTGGGCTTCGCGAGCAGGAGAGGACTTGCCTGCGTCGGCCCCCGCCTGCGCCACTTGACCATCCCGACCTGTGGGTGCCTGTGGGGAGGCTGTGGGATCCCGGTTGTTGTCTGACCGCTTGCCGGCCAAGCCATTGGCCTCCAAGACCCCGTTCAGGAGCGCAGCCAAGCTATCAAGGCGCGTGACAGCGCTTTTTAGTCCTGCGTCTAAGCCAACGAGCTGCGCCTGAATTGCCTGAAGGATAGAAAAGACTGTCGGGTCGCTTGCCATCGTTTCCATCAGCTAAGGAGAGGGGTTCAGGTGTTGCATATTTGGTGCCGTGCCGAGCCTGACACTGGGACTCAGCAGTGGTGCACCAGGACTACTAGCATACGAGAACTTGTATGAACAGTCTGAGGCGCGTCTTAGAGCAGACGAATTCCTGCGTGCTGGGCCTGCGGTGCTATTGCATCACACTGAGCGCCACCCGTGCCCGTGGAGTACCGAACCATTGTGCAACCGCATGCATTGCATTAGCAGCAAACAGGCTAGCAATTGTGGACTAAGACCCGCGTGCCGGGACGTCTCTCTTCGGCCTTGTCAAGCACTTGCCCTCGCCATATCCACCTCTGTGTGCTGCACTAAATATCGATCGAACGTTCGGGATGCACGGAACGTGGCCGAAGCCGCTTCTGTTGCTCCTAGTGGCAACGGCAGCGTTGCTTCACCTTGCTGGTTGCGCCCCCGCCAGTCCCGCTGGTCAAGCCCTAGATGGCCCTGACGGGCCTGTGCGCCCACAGGACGTCCCTTTCATAGAATGTCAGGTACCGCCTGTGCTGCTCAGAGGGAAGCCACCTCAGCAGCAACCAGTAGCGCATTGCTTGCTGGCCTCCACTTTGACCACCCTGGCAAGCCCCTTAGCCCGTGCTTGGCTATTGCTGTCCGCTATGAGCTGCACAAGCGGGTGGCCGCTGGGCTGCAGGTGTGCCAACTTCTGGCCAAGAATGCCTGGAGTCAAGTGAAGGAAATGATCCAGTCCTCCACCGCTGCCAACCCGGTGGGTTATGGCGCTTCTTGCACAGCAGGTGCCATGATATCCGGGCTGGCTGTGCTGCTGCTCTGTATTCAGGCACAGGTGCTTGTATGACCTGGCTTCATTTACTGCTGTTCATTTTCAACACTGTGACCCGCTGCTCACACTGCAGATAGATGAAAACAAGGTTATCGAACGGATAGAGAAGATTACAACAGGCAGGCTGGAGAGATCGTACTATCACTGCCGCCGCGACCCAGTGCAAGGTGGCACAGGATGCTTTCTGGGAGTTTGGTGCTTATTGGGTGCTGTTTCTTTTGTTATGCCTGCAGCCTGGCAGCCTGAGGGTGAATGGATCGCTAGGCTGGACCTGGTGGAAGATGGGGACAGGCTGAAAGTGAAAGAAATGGGTCAGGTAATTAAGGGCTGCCAGGACATATCGGGGCCGTTTGGGGTGGTGATGCAGCTGCAAGCTCTCTTTGGTCTCCTTGGGAACAAGTGCATGCCGAGAAAGCCTGTCTGGGCTGCCGGCACCGTCCTCTCTTCCCGTTCAAGCACAGGTGGGTGGATCACCCTCTGTCGATTTTCCCAATCTTTGCTGTTGCTGAATGTGTGGCACTGTCGCTGTGCCCTAGCCCACAGGTTGGTAACTGCGGCTCTGAGTGCAAAACAGTGCAGCTGGCGGCTGAGCGCATCATGGGCGAACATGACACAGACGTTGGAGAGATTTTGTACACGGTAGGCAAAACCCCATTCTATTGTCTTACAGTCTAGGGCAAAGACAGCGTTGGGCACAGTTTGGCTGCCTTTCGGGCGGGCCAAGGCAGAGTGGGGACATATTTGGCCTGCATGTCTTGCTGCGAGCAAGCAGAAATCCATTAAAAATGCGTAAGTTACGCTGGGCGCTTGCTGAAAGGGTGGCTGGACCTTAGGCCAGTTTGACTTGGGTCAGCTCGCTTCTCTGGCCCGCTTTCTGTTTCCTGCAGGGCAGGATGAACCGTCCCCAGTTTACACGGTGGCTGTGCTGGGATGAGTCATCAGCGTGCCAAAAAGAGCCCCCGCCGCTTCCAAAGGTGGGTTCTGCCGGGGTGGCATCAAGCGTTGAGCATGGATCCATCTTGATTCGTGACCTATGTAAGCCCACTGTGGCCTGCGCTTGCAAAACCATGTGTCGTGCAATGCTGCAAGTTTCTGTATTGGCTGTGCTTTTGCTTTGATCTGCAGGATCGCCCTCCTGGCCCACCATTTGACCCGCGGCAAGAGGGGGACGAGAACATTGACGAGATGCTTGGCAGCTTGGCGGTGAGTGGTGCTCAGCTAAGGCCGCACAACAGCCCCTCTTTGGCCTCCTGAGAGCAGCAGCAGCAGGAGCACTGTCAGCCTGTTGGGGCATACGCCCCTAGCAGACGCGCTGCCTCTGGCTTTCAGGCGTTCGGGCTGTCTGCATGGGGAAGGGTAAGTTGGGAGGAAAGCAGCAGCAGCAGCAGCAGCAGCAGCAGCAGTTGGCTCATTCCTGGTGCTTGGGAGGAGCAAACGAGTGAGGCTGTGCCCCCATGCACATGTGCGTTGTATGCAGGAGGAGACGTCGCAAGAACTTTAAGTCAACCTGGTTGCGCAACTACATTGTGCACTTGTGAAGATACCTGCCTGAAGTTGTACCTGTCTAGTGAACTGATTGTTTCCTCCAGCAACTATAAATGTAACCAACATGTGGCTGGTGTGGCATTGCAGCAAGCTTTACAACTGGTAGTGATTGTGTATGCAGCTAAACAACGTGTACACAAACAACATGTCTGCCCTGACAATCACAGTGACACACGACACACTGGGCATGGGCATTGAAAATTTCCTCGCTGGATACAGCAACAGGAGCCAAGTATGGGAACTAACAGACAACAGGGTAGCACAGCAAGGCATGAAAGGGGAAGCGGATCATCTGTTGTTATTTGGAACAGGGCAAGGGCTAGAAGAGTGATTCGTTCAAGATGTATTTAGGGAGGCAAGATGTATTTAGGGGGGGCAACCGCCTCATCCTGTGGGCCCGCAGCGGTTGATCAGGCCGGCAGGAGGCTGCTGATTGTTTGGCGTTCACAAGCACACGCCTCGCTCAGGTGTTATGCAGCTACATGAGCGTTTGCGCCACGCTGGCAGAGTGGATTTGCCACAGCCGGCTACATCACACCGGCGACACAGGAAGGTGCCTCGCTCAGCTTGCCAACACGCTTCACTAGCTGTTCACCTTGTCGCTGGGTGGCTGGGCGCTCACTCGCCGCACTGCTATTCGCTTATTGGCTGACTTCTTCACTTCCCTCGCAGCTCAATCAGAGTTTGCACCACGCCTGGGTCCGCCAGTGTGGAGGTGTCCCCCAGCTGATCCTCCTCCTTGCTCGCAATCTTGCGCAGCACACGCCGCATAATCTTGCCTGACCGCGTCTTGGGCAGGCCGGGGGCCCAGTGGATGACGTCGGGGGTGGCGATGGGTCCAATGGCCTTGCGCACCTGCAGCCGGGGGATGGTGGAGACAGGCAGGTGTATGTGCGGTAAGCAAGCAATGGGAAATCAGACTAGAATGGCAGGCAGTCAACAAGCAATGACAGCCAGTAATTTCATTCCAGGCAGGGAGATAGACAGGGAACTTGGTAGGACAGGTGAGACAACAGGGCTCCGTATCACGCTACAGCCGCATTATCGCGTTTTTTCCTGGGATACATGAAATTGCTGTGTCTGACCGTATTGCCGCAATGCTGACGAGCAGCTCATACCAGCCAGCTGTGCTTACACTTGCATGAACGAGAGCGGACGTTACATCTCGCACATCCTCATGCAAATGCCCACCCCAGCCGCACCTGCAGCCGCCGCCACCACCACTGCTGGCAGCCCATGCATCCCACACGCACCTGTGCAATCAGCTCCTTGCGCACCGACTCCTGTGGTGGGTACTCGTTCCCCGCCATGAGCGTCACAAATGCGTAGATGGCCTGGCCCTTGATGGGGTGGTCCACAGGCACCACCGCAGCCTCGGCACACAGGTGGTGGCCCACCAGCGCGCTTTCCACCTCTGCCGTGCCGATGCGGTGGCCACTCACGTTGATCACATCGTCCACGCGGCCCAGGATCCAGTAGTAGCTGCAGTTGTGCGGTGGCGGGTGGAGACAGATGGTTGCATAGGTGAAGTACGGATGAGTGGGGGTGTAGGGGGTGATGTACTCCTCAAGCCTGCAATATGCCAAGCCTGCTGATCTGGTCGATCCACCAACTTGCGCACTGATCTCCCATCAACACCCCCCCACACACACAAGCGAAATGAAGGGCTCACCCGTCCTCGTCCCGGCGTGCGCCATCTCCGGTGAAGTAGTAGCCCTTGTAGTGTGAGAAGTATGTCTGCTCAAAGCGCTGGTGGTCTCCCGCCACCGTGCGCATCATTGAGGGCCAGGGCCGCTTGATTACAAGGTAGCTGCAGGGTTGGGAGTGAGGAGGTGTGTGTGTGTCGCGGTAACTGAGGTGGGGTGGTGGCGGGGGTAATGGTGGGCGAAGAGGTTACAGGAAAAGGTTATGGACCAAGCAAGTGGCAAGTGGCTTGATCGGTAAGGTAGCAGCGGGGGAAGACGGTTGGCCAGGAGGTTTCAGGTACAAGTTGGGGCATTGAAAAGTGGAATCGTGCGGGCCGAGTGCTATGTGGAGCAGCTTAAGCAGCACCAGGCAGATTAGGAGCGTCTGCCCGTTTGGCCCTGTGTGGCTGCTGTGACCAATATGTTGCATCACTGCATTGTGCTTACCCCTGTCCTGGCCCCTCCACCTCATTGCCCTTGTCATCCAGGATGGCCGGCTCAACACCAAAGAAGGGAAGCGTAGCTGTGGCAACGGTAGGGATATACATGATACTTTAGCTCAGGGCGGCCGAAAATTGAAGTGTGGTGCCGCCGCGACGTAATGCTTTGGCCGAGCAGTACGTGAAGCATAAGACCACTGGCAGAGAGCTCTGCATTGCTGCAGATGGATGGACTCCAATGAAGGCGCGGACAGTCATAAGTTGCATTGGTGCTTGTCAAGCATTATAATAGTAGGAAAGAATGGTATGAAACAAACGCTGCAATAATAGCGAGGGGAGCAGTTAAGCGCCCACCAGAGCCTGGCTTCAAGGGTGTGGCACCCGGCAGCGGTGTGATCATGTGGGCTCCCGTCTCAGTCTGCCACCAGGTGTCGACAACAGACACATCACTGTTGCCAACCACCTGCATTGCGAACATGGGGTAGGCGGGGGCATTGCATGACGATAAGGAGCAAGGCTGGCAAGTGGGAAGGCTGGAAAGCAAACACTCAGGCGCGGGGGCGAGGGGGCCAGCCATAAAGTACGAGAGTTGAGCGGGCAGGTGGGCAGGCAAGGTTGCAGCGACGTTAGCAGCCTTGCCAGAGAGTGAGCTGCCGACTCTGGAGATGCCTAGCTGAACTGGGTTTCTGGCAATCCAATGCGGCAGTACAATGGGTCTCACCTCGTAGTACCAGCGCCAGGCCTCTGGGTTGATGGGCTCACCCACTGTACCCAGGATGCGCAGGCTGGTGCGCCTGCAGGCAAGGGCCGGCCGAGAACAGGATACCTCGGCACCACTGCCGTTTACTGCCAGCAAGGGCCACCCACGCAGCAACTGTTGCGGTTGGGGCTGAACCGGATGCACCTGGCGAAAATGCTGCAACTCCTTCGCAAGTAACTGTCGCTAACTAACGCATGAGTGAGAAGGGCAGGGGCAACATAATTGTTGACACACACATGTACCCACCAGCCCAGCTGTCCAAACAGACCATCACCTGCTCGCCCACCATTCAAGCACAGCCACACCCGCAAAACCAGTTTCACTTCCACCCTCCTCACTTGTGCTTAGTGACGTGTTGATCGCCGCAGGCCATCAGGGTGCGGATGGCGGTGGGTGCGGTGTAGAAGAGGCTGACGTTGTACTTGTCACACACCTCCCAGCAGCGCCCCGCATCAGGATAGGTGGGGACACCCTCAAACAGGATTTGCTGCGCGCCCATCAGCAGCGGACCAAAGGTCACGTAGCTGTGGCCTGCATGGGGCATGGGGCAAAAACAATGTAGCATGATGCAAGTCGCAGGTGACCAGTGGTTGAAAAGAATGAGGGAGGGTCACACAAGATGGGGAAGGGTTGAAGGCGGCAGCTGGTTCAAAGCTCTACCACACCATCATAGAAAGGCGCTGTGATCCAACCACAGCCTGCAGTACATCAGTACACATGGTTCCACTTACACATACTTTCCAAACACCATTTACCCATGCCTGCCCGCCCACCAGCCCGCCCACCCACCCACGCACCTGTGATCCAGCCACAGTCTGCTGTGCACCAGTACACGTCTTCTGGCTTGTAGTCAAACACATACTTGAATGTGGCCGCCGTACCGCACATGTAGCCGCCAGTGGTGTGCAGTACACCCTTGGGCTTGCCGGTGGAACCAGAGGTGTAGAGCTGCAGGATGGGAAGAAAGAGGGGGCATAGTGTAGGGGCGCATCTGGGCAGACGGGACGAGGCGGGATGTGTGGCAGGCCTCCAATGGGAAAGCCAGCTACCGCACACTAATCTTGAGCAGCCCACTTGAACTGGCTCCCATCCCCAGTCAACAGCTGACTCCCAACCCCAGCCAAGCGGCACCCACCTTGAACAGAGGGTGCTCCGCATCCAGCCAGGCCACCTCGCAGTCAGTGGGCTGATCCGCCAACACGTCCTGCCACCACACATCCCGCCCCTCCACCATGTTGATGGCAGCACGCTCCACACTGCTGGCCTTGTGGTCGTACACCACCACACGGGGCACGTGCACCTGCTCCTCAGTGTCCAGAACTTGAAGGGCCTGCGAGAACATTAAGGGGCAGAACCTTAGATACAAGGACGCTGCTGCACACTGACAGTGTGCTGCCTCAGCCCTTAGCAGCAAGCAGCATATCACCGCCAGCGTGCCGCTTCACAAGAAGCCACCACACAACCTCCTTCATTCTTTGTAGTTGGCTGTACCCCTGCTATACCGCCACATATGTGTTGCCGCTGCTGTACCGCCACACGCATCGTACTGCTGCTGTACCGCCTCACCTCGTCCACGATTTTCTTCAGCTCAATGTGCTTGGGCCCACGCTTCACAGCTGAGCAGGTGACCACCACCTTGGGTGAGGAATCCTGGATGCGACCAGCCAGGCTCTCCGCTGAGAAACCCGCAAACACGACTGAGAACACGGCGCCGATTCGCGCGCACGCCAGCTGCAGGGGCAGCGGGCAGGAGGGGATGGCGGTACATGTGAGGAAGCTTGAGAGTAAGGTAAATTAAGTAGGATCACAAGAGCACAAAGTTGACTCCCAGTTTTGCGCGAATGAAAGATAGCAGCCTGACTAAGTGTGGGTTGAGGTGTGCGTTGAGGTAAAAGGCTGACATCATGATATACCACGCACCATGGTTGCAGGCAGCTCCGGGATCATGGGCATGTAGATGGTGACATCATCACCCTTGCCCACACCCTGGCTCTTTAGGTAGTTGGCGGCCTGCAGGGTGTGCCGACAGCAGGGAAGGGCATGGAATGGGAACAACAGGCAGGCGGAAACGGCTTGACGCATTCAGCAGGTCTGGAGTGAGGGAGCAAAGGAGAGCGCAGGGAGCTGAGCGGCAGGGTTACTTGGCAGGGGGTGTGGGAAGGAAAGAGGGATAATTGGGCAGGGTATGGTGGCAAGCAGGCAGGCGCGCAAGGCTGGCTGGGGCTGTGCATTTGGCAATGACCCCTTCAATTTCACAGTTATACACAGTGTGCAGGCTTCATTACTGGTTATTGCGGACCTGCTATCAGGCTGGGATGCTGCGGCAAGCGGCCGGGGACCCTGCCCACCTGGCACACTTGGTCCAGCAGCTGCTTGTAGGTGGTGGTGGTCTGCTGCCCCACATCGTTGCCCTCCCAGTAGAAGCAGACGCGGTTCCCCTGGCCAGCGCTTACGTGGCGGTCTAGGCAGTTGTAGCACTGCAGAGCGAGTGAAATGATATGGTAGAAATGTGTGGAGAGATCAGGAGCAATACGATGGTGGCGGTGACCGGGAGCGTATTGAGTCACTTCTTGAAGCTGCATTTTACAGCAGCAGTGGCTGGCTGGACGGGCAAATAACTATCAAGCCAGCAGTGCTTTTGTTACCAGCAAATCCAGTTTGGCAGTGTAGCGGACCGCATAACAGTGTCCTGCAACCCACCACATTGGTTTCTGCGCCGTTGAACCAAGACACGTGGATTCCACCCCTATTCAAGTCATAGTTGTACCTGCAGGCGTGGAGGCATCGAGAGCAGTGTCGTGGGTTGCAGCAGACCAGCAGGAGGCATGCAAGTGGGGCCGCCAGCAGCGGCACCGGCAGGCACCGGCAGCAGGAAGCAATGATGTTGCTCACTTGTGGAAGTTTTCGCCGCTCTCCCATTTCTTGTTCCAATGAAATTGGCTTGCAAAATCTCCCCAGAAACCCTGCAGTCGGACGCAGGCAGCGTGCAGTGGGAGTCTGGAGTTTGGCCAAGGCTGCGTTGCCCCGCCCGTTCCAGCGATTTACGCACCTCAGGATCCTTCAAGCTGCGATCATACATGTCCTTATACTTGTCCAGAGAGTCCACATGTGCGCCCTTGGCCACGCGCTCAGGGGGCTGATAAACGGTCGTCATCTCGTTCGAAGCAACCTATACCAACATACAAGTGGGCCAGCCACAGTGAAGCTTGGGTTGTGTGCGGGATCGGCAGATTGGCGAACTGGGGTTGTGGCTGCAGCTAGTTCGAGCTTTGCGAGGCCGCCAACCGTGGATACAAGCACGTGAAAAGAAGTGCTAAATCTAATCCACAGAGCAAACCCACCGTCAGTGCGTGGAAAGAGCCAGGCCGGGTGCGGGAAACTGGCACGTGGGGGAGACTGCTCACCAAACGTCGGAGTTGATTAAAAACAGCTGTACGCATGAACCAGAAGACGTTACCATCATAATGCGCGTTGGATCCGTGATGACTAACGCACCATGGCCGACGTGGCACCTGCTGGGTGAAATGCAGGCAGTCATCACTTGTGCAGTTGCAGGGTTGACCAGCCCTCTATGGTTTACAGACAACACGTGCTTCGTCATAAGAATCACTTCCAAGAACGTGAGCAATCACGGCTGTAAAGCTGTCCCAAGCAAATGGAAGCACATCATGCTCATGCGCTCATGCATTGGAAGTTGAACATTTGCGTTGATTCGCAGTTGAAGACAGCTTTTAAAACACAAACGCTGCGACCTATCTGACCAGCTTATTGGGATTTGTTTGAGGTTGAAGTGTGTATTTGACATGATACCTGACGACGACCAGAGATTTGGAGGCGTTTTACAGTGGGGTCGGGCACGGATGGGCCGAGCAAGCAGGAAGGTTGCGCCACAAATCCGTCTGCTACCTTTTTAACCGGCAACTGGCGGCCGCAACAGCAAGAAGTGGGATGGCACGGCGCAACCCCCATCCCCTTGCCATTTCTGCCACTACAAAGCATAGGAGGCGGATCAGGCTGCAGCACCTCATGCAGGCGGTGGCGCTGGCCCCGCCATCTCCTCATCCCCTTGTCCCAGCGTGCGGTCCACCAGGAGCCGCATCTCCTCCAGGATCTTCTGCTCCTTGCGCTTGTTCTCCTCAAAGTTGAACATGGCCAGCGCCGCCTTCTCCTCAGCTGTGTATACCTGGTTCTCCTTCCTGTGAGTGTGCCAAAACAGGGTGCGTGTATTGGTTGCTAGTGTAAAATTGTAGTAGATCTGTGCAGATGTAGATGAGTTGAGTGCAGGCAGGGGCCGTGGCATAGGCTGCAGCAGAAGCATGCTTGACTGATTCCTGCCCAACTGCAGGGCCCGAGGTGGGGACGGCTTGCAACTGGCAGGTTGCAGCGCCTCCCATCTGTCCACCTGATGCCTCAACAGCACTGCAGGCGGGCTGCGGATCGAAGCGCCAAACAGCACAGCGCACCTGATGCGCACTGCGTTCATGCGCGAGTGCCTGCTGCCGCTCATCACGTATCCAATGTTTTCAAACTTCTCAATCTGCTCCGCGTCCAGTCCCACCTCACCACGCCGCGGGATACGCTTGCCCGCCTGCACAAACGCCGCCATCGCCTCACCCTCTCCCGGCCGCAAGTGTGTGCCATAATCTGCCTCATACTGGCCACCTGCGCCCATTGGCGGCGCCGCGGGGCCCACAAGCGCGCTGTCCTCCGCCTCCTGCCGCCGTGCCTCAGCCTCCTCTGCGGCATGCCGCCGCGCCTCTTCAATCCAATCGGAGAATAGCTGCGCCTCTCGCCTGTTAATGTCTGCCTCCACCTCGTCCTCCTCATGAGCCAACGCAGTTGTGCCTGGCCCCATGCCGTCCCCATCCACCGTGCCGTCGGCAGGTACGTGTGTGGCTGCCAGCGCTGCAAGCTCAGGGTCCAGACCATCAGCTGCCGCCGCCGTCATTGCTGCCTTGGCCTTTGCCGCACCCTGCTCACGCTGCAAGGCATGCTGCCGCCGCAGCTGCTCCTGGTGCTCACGCTCCACCTCAGCGGCATGCTCCCGCATCAACCGCTCACGCTCCTCTGGTGGCGGGGAGGGCGTGACGCGCCAGATGCACTTGATGTTGCGCTCCATCATCTTCACGCGCTTCAACCGCCGGCTGCGGAGAAGGAAGGAACGACGCAATCCGCAAAGGTTTGAAATGGGGGAATTACGGTGCAGGCGGGGAAGCAGGTGAGCGAGCAGGTAAGCCGGGGTGGGGGGTGTGCAGTGCAAAGAAGCAGGAGGCAGCGGGAGGTGAATGAGATGCATGGGCAAGCACATTGTGGCCATACTGCACAAAGGGCTGCATGCTGAGATGGCAGATGCAGCGGTTGACGCCAGCAGGGAGGTTAGCTCGCAGAAGCTGGACCAGCAATAAATGCTAAACAAGAGCTAAGCGGCCAGGGCAGAGAAGGCAGGCAAGCACGCAGCCTGGCAGCGGGCGAGCAAGCAGCTCGGCTTACAACTCTTGATAGTTCTCGGCCTTGATGTCGTCCTCGCTTACGTCGCCGTTCTCAGCAGTGCGTCGTCCCCCAGCGCCACTGCAGGCAGTAAGCCATGGGATGTGAACGATGTAACGAGCCAGCCGAAGTGCACAACCGGCAGCCGCTACTGCCGCCGCCGAGGGTTGGACGCTGCAGCCTCACCGTGCCCTAAATTCTGTCGGCAGCTCAGGTCCCCTCTCCTCTCCCCTCCACCCGCCACCGTTCTGCCTGTAGCCGTCCCGTGGGGGCCCTCGATCCTCGTAGTCGGGGCTGCGCCGCCTTGGTGACGTGCTGCGACGACGATATGGCTCTGGAGATCTACTGATGCGTCTCGGCGACCTACTGCGCCTGCGGGGTGATCTTGAGCGCCGTCTGTAGGGCTCGGGGCTGCGGGCACGCCTTGGCGAACGCCTCGGCGACCGGGAACGCCCCATTGTCGGGACAAATGAAGCAGTAGTCCCTATCGCAAACCAGTGTGTGACCCCTTTAACGCAGTCACAGCTGGCACAGCTGTGCTGCCGCGCACTGTCGTGCGGTGCCAGTGGGAGTGCAGCTTGCACATGCGCACTGCTATGAGCCATGTGCAGTCTGGAACACGATTCTCACAAAACGTTGATGGCATCATGAGATCGGCAAGCATCTATTGAGTATGCATGATACAAGGCGCACCGGGCGGAGCGGGATGCAAGGCAGCAAACAAACGAGGTGGTAAACAGAGTTGTAAGCTATGCAGTTGCAAACCATGTCGAGTTTAGATTCATTTTTTGTGCATGTGGAAGGCAACTTGACAGTGGCACAGCCAGTAAGGGGGGAATTGGCAGGCTGTACAGACACGGCCAGAAGCGCAGTTTGTGACGACAGGAGGGAGGGCGCAAAATTCTGAACAGGTTCTGCAAGTGCAAAACCTAAGTAATCACTCAAATGAAACAAGAGATGTAGCAAGACCTAGGGCGGGTTGAGCTTCAATTTGGCGGGTTGCTCTTCAATTGTGCCGACACTAGGCGTCGCGCTTGGCGGAAAGCTGGGCATTCAATGGGCAAGCGACTTTCTACTTGAAGCGTCTCAGCATCAGGTGGTCTGTCCAGCCCCTGCAAAGAGCAGAGAAGGACCGCAGGAACAGCAACTTGAGCTTTGTGCACAGGCAAGAAGCGAATGTCTGCCGCCCACAGCCATGATCCAGGCAGGCACGGACACAGAGGGAGGCGTTGCCCAAACTGCAGCAGCTCTTCCCTCCCCTTCCAGCCCCCTCCTACTGCCGTTGCTGTGCGTCAGCAAGAGCAGCAAGAGCGCGGTGGGTCAAGGTGGGAAGCAACTGACTTGAGTTTGGACACAATCTCCTCATCCTGCTCCCATGAGCTTTCCAGCCACTCGCCCTGCTCCTCCTCTGTGTGCTGGCTGCGCCGCATGTGCAGGTCAGCAGCAGCCATGTGGATGATCAGATCCCTGAACTCCTGCTTAGTAACGGCATGGTGCTCCAGATCAACTGCATCTATGAACATCTCTGCAGCCAGGGATCAGATTTAGAAGGAGATGGTGACTGTGGCACCCAAACGAAGAGGAGGAAGGGAGGAACGGACAGGCACAAAAGGAGCCAGTGAGGCTGCAAGCGCAGGCACTCGTAAGCGGGACACGCCTCGCATGCTGCCATCGTCACAACAGTGCAGGTAGAGACATACGCTCACAATGCAACACTTTTTAACACCGTTTCCCAGGCCGCTCTGCCCATTGGTGATGCTCACACTGCAGCTTTAGCCCATACCCACCCGCTTGCTCGTCAGTTATGTTGACCTGGCGTGAACGCAGCGCCTCTGCCACCTCGTGCGCGTTCAGGCTGCCGTCTCGGTCTCGGTCAAACTCATCGAAGATGTGTCCAAGGGGGTCACTGTATTGGCCCGAGGGGATGCGCTGGCGGGCCAACAGCTGCAGCAGCAGGACGATCACGGGGGAAGCACCAGCGCAAGAAAACTGACCTCAGCCAACCATGCACAGAAGACTGGACTGAGGAGTGATGGTGCGGGACCCGTACATGGGAAATAGAACCCAAACCCAAAGGCGCTGGGGATAGAATCGCGTCCATGAGCAGGCCCGCCCGCCAGGCCAGCCCAGCTGCGCTTCACTGTGACATGCCCCACGCTTCAAGGCTAGCGTTCCAGCTTTTGACAGTGCAATGAACGTTAGGAACGTCGCCACACTCACCGCTCCAGCAAACTCCTGCATGCCCTTGATGCCCTTGGGGGCATGATGGGACTGGCCATACGCGTTCAGGAAGGCTTCGTGCGCTACCTCTCTATCCTCTTCAGGAGTCGGAACACGGCTGCAGAGTTTCCACAAAGCAATAAGGCAAAAGTACCGATGTCATAGTTATCAAAAGAGGAACCCAGAGCAGGGGGCTGTAAGATCACTGCCGCGCGCACGACTGAGCGGGCAGAGGCGGCAGGCAGGCAGCGGCGGGTGGCGCACCTAGCCCGGACCTGCGCCGAGGAGTGCGGGCCGCTCGGAATAGACGCTCGCACGACCAACCTGCATGCATGACACGGAAGCAGGCCATACCCCAGTGTCGGAGGAGGTTTGAACAGCGGAGGGTGCACCCAAGGCAAAGACCGCCGGGGCGGTGCGGTATGTACCCGCCTGAATCCGGACCTTCGTGGCCTGCCCTGATGCACAATGCTGCGGCTGCTGCACGGCCTTGAGGCCGCCGCGAGAGTCTGCATCGCTGATGACAGCCGCTGGTGTATTGGAAGCGTGCCAAAGTGACAGCGAAGACCGCCGGTGTATTGAATTGATGGCCCGAGATCCCACCGGAGCGTGGAAGTTCCATGGGAGGCAGCACAGCAGGCCCGCCATTGCCAAGGCGGCAGACAGCGGCATCCCTTCATTGCTGCGCAGACCTCCTTTGCACCTCTGAGGCATCTGCTCCGCCCCAGCACACTGCAGTCACGCAACAGTCAAAGCTGATCATCGGCGCCGGCTCGGCAATCGCGCAAAGGAGGCAGTCAGGATGGCGGGGATGCCATTTGGCATGGTGAGAGGGGCGGCAGTTGGGCCTGGGAGGGCGGCACACAGCCCACATGTTGCTGCCCGCCGCTGCCGCGCCCGCCATGATCTGCAGCGGTCGAGCATGGTTGCACCCGTCCGCCTCCCCCTCTGCCACCCTGCAGCAACCACAAATCATCTTGCTCAAGGAGGGCACAGACACGAGCCAGGGGAAGCCGCAGCTGGTCAGCAACATCAACGCCTGCTATGCGGTAGCAGATGTAGTGCGTACTACGCTGGGGCCTCGCGGCATGGACAAACTCATGCACACGGAACGCGCGGTGACGGTCAGCAACGACGGTGCCACAATCATGAAGACCTTGGACATCGTGCACCCAGCAGCCAAAACACTAGTAGACATCTCATTGGCACAGGATGCAGAGGTGGGTGGTTGCAATGGCAGCGTACAACGCAGCAGCCATGCCGTTCAGGCTGGCAGGACCAAGTGTCGCTGGTTGCGCACCTCTGCGCTACTGATTAGGAGCTCTAAAGCCAGGACTGCCAGCCGTGCCAGTTCCCTTCTTTTTGCTGCTCAGCTCGTAAGGGAATGCCGGCTGCAGGTGGGCGACGGTACCACCACGGTTGTGTTACTTGCGGCAGAGTTCCTTAGGGAGAGTAAGACGTTTGTGGAGGAGGGGGTGCACCCGCAGGTGGGTGAGCTGCCGGCCTGCTGCTGGCACTGTTGCCTGGGTCGAAACGGAGCAGCTTGTTACCCCACTATGTGCGGATCGAACCGCCTGGAAACGTTAAACCTAGGCTAATAAATTTGTCAAGCGGATTACAACCATACAGCATGCACGCCTGCCATCAGGCTGCCGCCCATCTTACGATGCCTGGCCGCACTCTCCCGCTTCTGGCCTTGCTCTGTGATCCATTATTCTGCCCAACCGCACGGCGTCCCTGGCTCTTATCTGCAGGGCATTATTCGCAGCTTCCGCCAGGCAGCGCAGCTGGCTGTGGATCGGGTGCGGGAGCTGGCAATTGATATTGGCGGCAAGGGTCCTGAGGAGCGCAAGCAGCTGCTGCAGAAGTGCGCGCAGACCTCGCTCAACAGCAAGTTGGTGCGTGCTGCAAACGGCTTTAAAAGAAGGGGTGGGAAAGGGTGGTTCACCACCAGATAGGGTCCGTGGGGCTTGATACTTGTGCATCAGGCAGCA